>CM043019.1:119096582-119268504 GCA_023690525.1 Holotrichia oblita
CATTTATTGCCATTTAAGGGACATCCTGTATAATATTCTTGGTGCAGTTGAAGAATGTGTTGATTAAACTTACCTTATATGACATCATAAAATTCATAAATATAATTATATAATAGGGTGTTCTATGTAAAACACAAAGTAACTATTGTACAGACAAAACTGAATATTTTATGAACATTTTCCAATTAGATGAATTGCTAAGCTACAATCGGCCGGCTTTAAAAAGGCACACGCTGTATATCATGAAACAACTTACAGAAATTTAATTAAAATGAGCGAAAAAGTCTATCGGATTCCAAGGCTAAAATTAATCAGAACACCTGTATTTTCCAGAACCATATAAACCACTTAACAAACTCACATAACAATTAATCTTTGTTAGCAAATATGCAAAATTTATTTGTGCGATATTATGCGTACTCAGCACCTAATTTATCAAGGACATGATCTACACTAACGGCAATTACGTACGACAAAAGCACCTGCGTTGTTATAATTAGTCAGAGTCAATGATAACGAATATAAATTTCCATGTAGTGTTAATGAAGTAGCTGCAAATACGTGGAGCACATAATATTGTACTGTACCGGTCGTGAAGAGCTTTCAAACAGCATTAAGTAGTGTTTGTACTAAAATTCACGATAAAAATGTTCGCAATTATATTATACTTCATTGCAAAAGTTATGCCCCTCTTGTAATAGATATGAAATGAATATAACAATTAATCGGTGCGGAAGACAGTATTTTTAACATACAGTGTAATACATGCATATGTATATATTATATTGATATACAATGAACACACTTTCGTCGACAGACATTTATGCATAGATTGTTAGTAGGCAGGCGAGTAATTAAAATTACACAGAGTTACATAACTCTAAACAACCGCTTCCCGCATTTATTTTAAATGTTAATGTGGGAATTGCGTAACAAAACAAACTGTATGCGAGTTTTATTGATAAAACAGGAAGTTAATACTCGAAAATAGAAATTAATAGTGAATTTGTATAGGGTTCGTTTCCTTTTTCAATGAATTTCTAAAAACTTTTAACACTTGTACTATATATTCGGTTAGATTTTGCTAAAAATTATTGTAGTGGTAGCTTCATTTAGTAGTTTTTTTCCGTCCTGGTATTACGTTACATAAAATGTAATATTTTTCTCAAATTTCAATCACTATCTTTAAAAAATATTCACCAATACTATCGCAGCCAAGCAATTTAATCTTTGAACCTTGAATTCATCTTGAAGCAAATTTGTAATACTGTATTGCAGTAGGTAGACAATGAATTAGAAACTCTAGCAAGATTTAATATTTTAATCAAAGCATGACAGAAAAAGTATTTATTTCGAATATAATTTTATTGGCGTAATATACATTATGCTACCAAATTACACACATTTCATACAACTGTTTACAATTGTTTTTTTTAATTAGTGGGTCCTTAAACCATATATCCCCAATTCTCTGCTTGAATATTGCTAAATTTTGGTTGTTAGACGGCTTCAGTTTGATTGACGTATCCAATACTGTTACACATTGATTCTACCGCATAGTTCCAGTGACGAAATACAAAGACTTGGGCCTCTTGCAGAAATACAACTCCAAATCATAACTACAGGCGGATATTTTACAGCCCTAACCAAGCAGTCTTCCCTATACTTCTCATCTATCTACTTTCCTTCTAATATACAGAGCATCTACTATAACTGACTATAAATGACGTAACAAGAGAATAAGATTATGAAAGGATACATACAAAATAATTATTTATGCATCATCATTTTTATTTACTACAAACTTTTTCGATGATGTTTAGCCCATTCATGTAGTACTTTTTACACACAGAGAAAAATGTTCTTGAATTAAGAAAATATACTGTTTTACCCAAATATTTTTAATGCTAGAATATATCTGTTTTGATTTTAACACATTTTCTTGGAATAAGTAAATGCGTTTAATACAATCTAGACTATATTTGTTGTAAAATACGTATTTGATCTGAATAACTTCTCTATTTGTGAAATAGCTGAATTGCAAATTTCGAGCAGCTGTATATGAAGCGTTTATACGTGCATTTTTATCTGCGTGCACCATTTTGCAAGAATTAGATACATATAAGGTAAGTTTTCTATAGTTAAGGCGTGGAAATTTGCAGTAATAAAAGTACATACATATTTAATAATGGATTATGTGAAGCGTATTTTAGGTTCATGGGAATTGGAGGAATAATTTCAACCAAACGTTGTACTTGAAGTAAATAATCCATTGGCTAAACTTCCGAATGTCGACCACTGAATTGGCAATTTATAAGCAATTTAACGGAAAGTACAGGTTTTACTGAGTCCAAAACGGACCCCCGTTTCTTGCGGAGATCAGTCTAAGATACCTAAAAATCGTTCTAAAAAGTGTTATTTCTAGGTTAGATAGTAAAATGATTTCGACACTTCATCGGGAGATATAGGAGCAGGTATTCAAATATATGGAAGAACATAACGTCGACGTCTTTATGAAGCGGGCTTAAAATGCAGACTTTCTGCAAAAAAGCCAAAATTAACTCCAAAAATGTACACGCAGAGAAATATTATCTTGAGTTAAAACAGACTGTTTCAGTTCAAAACAATCCCGTATTTGTATATCCGCAAAACTATATTGTGTTATCACAAGAATATTATTTTCTAAGAAAATTGTTTTGACGCAAAACAACATGGTTTTAATGTAAGAATATAATGGATTTGTAAGATTTGCGTATGTCGACTACTGAATTGACAGTTTATGGGCAATTTAACGGAAAGTACAGGTTTTACTGAGTCCAAAACGGACCCCCGTTTCTTGCGGAGATCAGTCTAAGATACCTAAAAATCGTTCTAAAAAGTGTTATTTCTAGGTTATGTTTCGCTAGTGTTTTGACATTTCTGCGAGGATTTTCACATTAGCGAAACATAACCTAGAAATAACACTTTTTGGAACGATTTTTAGGTATCTTAGATAATCTCCGCAAGAAAAGAGGGGCCGTTTTGGACTCAGTAAAACCTGTACTTTCCGTTAAATTGCCCATAAACTGTCAATTCAGTAGTCGACATACGCAAATCTTACAAATCCATTATATTCTTACATTAAAACCATGTTGTTTTGCGTCAAAACAATTTCCTTAGAAAATAATATTCTTGTGATAACACAATATAGTTTTGCGGATATACAAATACGGGATTGTTTTGAACTGAAACAGTCTGTTTTAACTCAAGATAATATTTCTCTACGTGTACATTTTTGGAGTTAATTTTGGCTTTTTTGCAGAAAGTCTGCATTTTAAGCCCGCTTCATAAAGACGTCGACGTTATGTTCTTCCATATATTTGAATACCTGCTCCTATATCTCCCGATGAAGTGTCGAAATCATTTTACTATCTGTCCGAGGAATTCTGCGGTGACAATTTTGTCCACCGGACACATTCGGAGATTTTTTTTTGCTTAGTAGTTGCTTAGTTTTGCGAGGCACTGAAGCATACGACACTTTGGCTACTTTTGCTATTTCGCGCTGATTTAGTTAGAAAGTATTTAATAATAATTATCGGAGTAACATATAGACCTCCTTTGGGACACTTCAATATCTTCTTGGGATTGTTGTTTGATTTGTTGAGTTTATTGTCTGTGCACAGTCAAACAAGGGTAAATAATACTGAAGGGTGATTTCAATATTGACTTTTTAACAGAGAGTAAAAATAAACTACGATTTTTTGATGCCATTGGTTCTTTTGACTTTGTTCCAACTATTGATTCTTCCACTAGGGTTACCGCATTCTCGAGTACTTGTTTGGGCAATTGCCTAGTAAGATCGTGTGACACCTTTAGCGTTAGGAATTATTAACTTATCTGATCATACTTCTCGAATACTGAAGACTTCTATACAAGAGAAATAAAAAATCAAGCACAGATATATGTATAATGATTTATCAAAGAAATATATGGAGTTCAGACCTATTAGCAAAAATCTCAATATGTTGTATGATGGGAAATTAAAACAGGAGCGAAAAAAATACAATAAATATAAAGTTAATCACTCCGCTAACAAATGAAAGCTATGTGGGGGGGTTATATTTGAACTTCAGGAAAAGAATCATGAGATAGGAAATGAGATCACAATGAAGGTTGATAACAAAGAAGTAGCAGACAAAAACATAGCTAACAATTTCAATGTGATTTTTACACATTCTAACAACAATGATGATCCTATAGATTATGACTTTTTGAATAAAAATACTCAATTCAATTCCAAGACGTTCTTCTTCTCTAGTGTCATCAACTCTGACGTTGTGGATGCCAAAAATAAGGCAAAGTATAAGTGATACCCGCCTGGTTGAGCAAGGAGTCCCACATTGATCAATTTTGGGGCCTCTCCTTTTCGTGGTATATATTGTTCATTTGCAGTATTATTTTAATAATGTTGAAAATATTTATTTGTGTATATATGCGGATGACACAACTATTTTAATCACAGACGTATATGAAATAAATTTGCAAAATAAAATTAGAGCAATATAAGAATAAATTACTATTAAACAAAGATAAGACGGTCTGTAAGAAATTTCAGTTAAGAGATAGGGAGTTGATTGGTGGTAGATTACTTGACATACCATTGGTTAGTGATATATAAATTCTAGCTATTGTTTTTGATACGTGTTTAACCCTTAAGTCTTCTTTGTGAACGATTGCGTAGAACCTGTTATGCTCTGAAACTTTTATCTAGTCAGTACAATGGTAATCATTTTTCATTCATTTTAACTTTGCTTTCTTTATATATTTCTGAACTGTGTACGTATATTCATAAATACAAACCGTTTTTCACTTAAAATGATGAAGAGACAACAAAATATAATAAAGGTTTCTTCACCACTGGATGTAGATTTTATAATGATTTGAGTGCTGATATAACTTCCTCTGTAAATATTAATATATTTAAAAAGAAATTAAAAGATTTATTGTTATCGAAGAGTTGCTATACATTGGACGATTTCTTCTGCTGATTTTGGTTTCTCTTTTTTTCGTATATGTGTATTCATTATAAGTATCCTGTATTCACCTATTTTAGTTTTTATAATTTGTACTTTTACATTTACCTTTATACTGGCGTATTTTGAACATTGGTCGCGTTCAGTTACCACATCAGTAAGTCACCAGTAGGTACATATTAGTGGAGTAGTAAACTGAATACCCACACTATACATGTATTGTACTATTGGCATGTAGATATTGAGTGCAGTACTTCACTTACCATCACTTACCGGTGACTTCCCGATGTGCTAACTGAACACGACCATTGCTATTGATATTGTAAATCAATTAGTGGCGCGAGAAATAAAACACTATTATTATTATTATTAATGAAGAAATTAATTGTTCTTTTAAACGTTCCCTCCTGTTACATTTTTGAACCAAAATAAATATGTGCTTTCAACTTCCTACAAAAATTTCGAAGTATCTCCTAATGGTTTGGGCAGCAAATTCTAAATTCTACACTGCATGCGTGAAAAGGTAAAAGGTGCACTAAAGTTTAAGTGGCTGACTAACAACAGCTAGCGTGACATCAAGATAATGATTTTTCCACCAAACCATCCGCATCCACTTAACTCATCGTGTTTTGATCCATCTAAAGCACATTCTAACAGGGTGCTGGATGCTTGGTTCTTAAACCATCCAGCAGTACTATTCACCATTTACAGCACTGCAGTATTCACAGAGAAAGAATTTCCTAAAAAAAGAATCTGTTAGGTGACAACTACTCGAGCTCCCATGTTACTGACAGACCAAACACTGACATATCCAGGGTTTGGAAGAAATAATAGAATCGTGCCTTTTCATCAAATTTTTAATATTATTTTTACATTGTTTGATCAACTTAAGTTTTCTAAATATTACTATATTATACTTCTTATTAATTTTAATGAAAAGCTAATTTTCTTTGTCGTCGGATAAGAAATAATGGAATTCTAGTCTTGTTTTTAAATTTAGCCCGAAAAAAATATAGAAACAAAACAATTAAAAAAATTAAGTTTCAGGACAAAATTTCTGACAAAAATTAAATAATTTCAATATCTTGTTACACTTACCAAATTGGCACAAACACTTTTCAGAATAGAATACCAGGATTTTTGTATCTGTCTCCACAACTCATCTTTATTTGTGGCTTTGAAAGGTCTTATTCGCTTCTTTAGCTCTGCTCAAGGATGCTCTATTGGGTTTTTTTTAATGTGTGGTGGGTGCTTAGTTGCAGTGACTCCGTAAGCTATATTACTTGTCTGGCTATCACTGCAACTCTTGCGGTGTAGTTTAGTGTGTGTAAGTTGTGTTTAAAAGGCTTTGTGACAGCATCACATCGCCTTTTATGATGCCGCGCTGTTAATCACTTTGCTCCCAACAGCGAATGGCAAGTCGATCCGAGATTAAACTCTCTGAAAAAATGTCACCGTCCCTCCAGAGAATTGAACCCCGGCACCTATCGTCCTCTCACAACAATAGTCAGCCGCCTAACCACTGCGGCCATCGACCCGTTTTAAGTCAGGCAATTGCGATGGCCACTTCATAACATAATCTTTCTCCTTCTTGAACCAGTTTCGATGCATGTTTAGGGTCGTTGTCTTGGGTGAATTTCTCTGCATAGGGGAGCATTAGTTACATATACTGTCCAATATATAACCATAGTCAACCGCGCACATCGTGTTCTTTATCCAAAATATTGGACCTACGCCTTCCTCCGAGAAACAACCCCAAATCATGATCGAGTCTCCGTTGTGCTTTATCGGCTTTTTTCGTGTACTTTTGATCAAATGCTGTATTCGGAGATCGTCTTACATATTGCTTACCATCAGAACCAAACATATTAATTTTAGTTTCATCCGACCACAGAACGTTTTTTCAATTTAGATGGAAAAAGTGTTTTCTGGCAAATGCAAGTCTATTATTTTTATTTTTTAGGGCTCAGCAGCGGCTGAAAGTCTGGCTTCTGTCAATGCCTACCTAATAGTTCGGCTTGATACATTCAAATTTGAGTCGGTTTTTAGTTCGTTTGAAGAGAGAAAAGGGTTGGCTTTGCGATAACGTATTAAACGCTTTTTATCTCTATGGGTCATTTTACGTTTTCTATTTCGTGTTTCGGGTTTATTTGTAATGTGCAGGGCAGTGTATCTTGCCCATCGACTGTCCTTGGTTTCTTAAATTTTGTATCAAATTTTTCTCTGATTCCGTTGTTGAGCTCGACCCATTGTGTTCGTTTTCATAACTATAGTAGCCTATACTGCAAATTCAATTACAAGGTTTAAAAATATATCTACTATTTACCTTTTAAAGTACAAAAATGTCACGAAGCATTTGTTGTAAGCAATCATTAAGCGGTATTGGTGCCGTGTCCACAATTCCTAGAAATGTACTTATTTAACTGGTGTCAATGTTGTTGATTTAACAATTTTGAATAAGTCGTTTCTATTATTTCTTTCAACACTGTATATATGTCTGAGCCATGTCGAACCAAACAAATTTATGATAAACTAGCTGCTACCTGAAGTATCCAAAAACCTTGCAAAATTATGCGTTTCATCGATAGAGATGAGACCTAATTTGAAAGCTCAATAGCGAACCAGAAGACAAAAAAAACAAAAATATAGTAAAATCACTGTTTTGACAAAAAAAGCCTATACCTTTGACCAAAAGTAATTTGGAAATATTTTAAAATATATTTTTTGGAGAACTGCACACGTTTTACATGAAAATATGAAAGCTCCAAATCAGAGCGGTTATTCAAATAAATAAAACATAAAAAATGAAAAAAACTGTGGCTATGAAATCCTCATCGATATACATTTATATAGATATCAAAATTCGTTTCCCGATTATTCAATAAACCAAGTAACTTCCTCTAATTTTCACGAACTTGTTAGCGATTCTAACTGAATAATGAAAAAATCTTGAAGATCACCACAGAAGAAAGGAAAATACACAAAAAAGGGATCGAGGCTAAAATAAGATTATAAAAATAACATTCCCCTGCATAAAGGGCCCATTCTCATTAATATTCTTTCATCGTGTTTGTGCTACTGGGAAGTCATCCATAAATTTCCTGTTTGTGTCGTTTAATCGATATCTTGGATATTAAAAATAAGTTGGGTAAATAAGCCGCCATTGTGTTAACAAATAGTTTGTGTTAAACGGTAATTTTTGAAAGTCAGTTTTTGTAGGAAGTAAATATTACGTTCTAGTTCTGAATTAAAAAGAAGTTTGATTTGTGTTCTTTATCGCAAGAAATGTAAGATAATTTTTTCCTGAAAATCTAATATCCGTAATATCACATCACAGTGTTGTATTTATTTTTGGATTTAATATTAAAACGAAACAATATACCATATTTAACATACAACATAATGCTCTGCAAGTCTGCAGAACGACCCAGAACCGTCAAATTCCACAATATTACGAATATATAAAGTTGCGGTTAGATGCATGAGCTTAGATTAATGTCCGGTGTATGTTTGGAGAGCATTCGCAAGTTTCTTTAAAATAAAATACATATAATAAAGCTCGGTTCATATACTACAACGTATAATTCGTACCAAATTTAACTTTTATACCTCAACACAACAAGCTTTGATGTCAGCTCTAGTTTATTCTATATAAGCGCCGTCCTATACGTAATATTGTCTAGCTTGTGCGCCAGTATGCATGTTCTTTATTGTTACCGCTGATTCGTGATGCAATGGATATTGCATATACATGTATTCAAGCTGTCTCTCTGTAACAAAAGATAACGAGTTTTGTAATTGTCATGGAAACGAGCGAAATTGTCTAAAGCGCTTGTGGAGCTGTATACATTACATATATGACACATATGTAACGATATACATATTGTGTATGTACCTATACAAAATCGTTTGTAATATATTCACAAACGTATTTTTATACCTTCTGGGTATTTGAGTTTGATTTCTCTTTTTTTATAATATACTGAAAGCAGAATTAATATTGTACGTTAATTAAAATTTCCACAAAAAGTCTTTTAATATCCACACGTAAAATATTATTGATGTAGGGTAAAGACTCGTTTCATCTACCTACAAATGGTACTAGAAAACTTTTGCAATACAAGTTCGTATACTTAATTCCTCATCACTAGAAAATCTTTTCCCTTTGCACTCTAAGGAGAGTGCTAAAGCAGTTACAGTCCTGTAGTAATCAAATATTCGTTGCAAGCTTTGATGCGGTCAGCTGGAGCGTTGTGATGATCGAGAAACCATGCGTCCATTTTTAAATTTGGCCGCAGCTTCTTCATCGATTTGGTGACTTCAGACAAGCACTGTCCTGTGCACTACTTAGCTGCGACTGTCTTTTATATGTCCACACGCCACAATTTCGTCTATTTAAAAACCACGGCTATAATTGTCTTCTTTACAGGTCAGAAAACTTTGCAAACTTTGTTTTGAGTCTTGGCCAGTACACTATAATAGTACGAGGGAGCGTTTTTATATTCGCGGAATGAGCGGGTTGTACGGGGGTGATTAGGCGCATTGGGCGCGTGGTCTGTGCAGCGACTCATAATTAGTATAAGTTTCATTGTTATTAGACAGTTAGTCTTTGAGCTATCGTCAACCAAATAACATAATCAGGAGTGAAAAGTGAAATATGGAAAAAATCCAATATCGTGCCGTTATAAAGTTCCGTACTAGGCAAGGAAAATCAGTCGCGATCATAATGAATGGTTTACAGCGACTCTTGTCTAGGAAAAACCATGGTGTACAAGTGGCATAGTTTATTTAAACAAGGAAAGGAATCCCTTGAAGACGACCCGAGGCCGGGCAGGAGCATTGAGGTGACCACGCCAGCACTTATCCAAAAAGTTGAAAAAATTGTACTCGAAGATGCTCGACTAAAGAAGAAACAACTCGCAGAAATGGTTGGAGTATCCGATACAACAATTTTTAAAATCCTACACGATCATCTCGGCATGTCTAAGGTCAGCGCAAGATGCGTGCCGAGAATGCTCACGCCGCCGCAAAAACAACAGCGCGTAGAGTGTTCACGTGCATTTTTGGACAATCTGTAATGAAGACAAGGATGGTGTATTGAGTCGAATTGTTACTGGAGACGAAACTTGGGTTCATCATTATGAACTTGAGTCCAAACAAGACTCCATGCAGTGGCATAAAAAAGCCACAGCACCTCCCAAGAAATTTAAAGTGTCACAATCAGCTGGGAAACTAATGGCAACAGTATTTTGGGACTCGGAAGGAATATTGTTGATTGATTATAAAGATAAAGGTGTTTCTATAACCGGAGAATATTACGCTTCAATATTAGAACGGCTAAAAGAAGCCATTAAAGAGAAAAGACGGGGAAAATTGACGAAAGGTGTGCTGCTCTTGCACGACAACGCGCCCACCCACTAGAGCCGCGTTGCGTTAGCTGCCCTGCATAAGGTGGGCTTCGAAATTGTGAATCACCCACCCTACCGCCCAGACCTGGCCCCGAGTGATTATTACCTGTTTCCGAAAATGAAAAAAGAGCTGCGGGGTAAAAAATTTACTGCCGATGATGAAGTCAAGGAGGCAGTTTCGGCGTATTTTGCAGATAAAGAGAAATCATTTTTTTATGAGGGTATAAATAAAGTAATTGAAAGATGGGAAAAAATGTATCCGTCTTGCAGGTGAATATATTGAAAAAGAAAAATAATTTGGTTTTTTTATTTCTACCCCTTATCCCCCATTCCGCGAATATAAAAACGCTCCCTCGTATAATAATAAATATAATAGTATAAACAAGTCTTGTCACCTGTCACCATGTCGTTCAGATATCGAGATTGTTCCTTAGCAAACATTTTTAGCATCTTCCGGCGCCAAGTTTTTCGTCATATCATCTGCTCTTCAGTTAGTCTATGCTACACCCAAAGACAACAAAGTTTCTTCACATGCAAATGATCATTCAGAATAGAACGAATTTCTGGTATATTTAGGCCTAAGTCTTCGTTGAGCATTCTCGAAACGGCAGTAACGTTTTCCTACGTAACCGACGTTCGTGGTCTTCCCCCTATTACATCGTCCTCCAGAGTGAAATTTCTCCTGAATATAGCTTACAACGTGGACAAGATCACATATTACAACAGTCATTGCAGCTATCGTGCAAAACAGCTCGTATCTCATGCCGCACACTACCACTGCTAATGAATAACTGAACCCCACACTTACCACAGCGACTACTGTGCAAATATGAACATGTCTCAGCACACAGCAACAAGCAGCGTCCTGCAATTTATTATAGGGCCATATTGCACAATTTTCCTAGTATCCTTTGTAATAATAATTGGCATCATTTAGAATGAGATTATTTACATTTTAATTTGCTTCTAATTTGTTTTTGAAGTTTGGCCAAATATCTTATTCGCATCAGAACAGTTGCAACAGTTGCTGTCCTCACACAGAGATGAGCTCCTACAAAATAGAACTCAACGATAGAGCGGAGAGGCTGAGAGCATCCCTCTGAGAGAACCTCTCTGATTTGAGATATTCCAAGATAACTGGAAACTACAATAAGCATAGAATAAAGATCTTGTTGGCACGAAATAGATCCTTAAAGGCTTTCTTATAGGGTATTGTTACTTTGGGAAACACATGACAAGGATAAATCTGAAACAGAATAACGACTGCAGGATATGCGAAGCGAAGGATGAAAATCCGGAACACTTGACATCTAACTGTACCGCAAAAATGCGAGGCAATTATTTCGGCAAAGTCGCCATAGACGAAGAAGAAATCATCACAGTTATTGCAGTTTATTAAAGCTCTTAAACTTGATGGGGAGCTCTAAGAGCGGTCAAACTACATCAACTTACTCCTCATGCAAGGGGGTACAATAAATCAATAGGTCGTAGTGCAATATCACCCCCAATTAAATCTAAATATAAATCTAACTTACAATAAACAATAGGTGACCCAAAATTGATCCTTGCAGGACACCACCTGTTTGAGAAGGTAGAGATGATATATTTGAGCTTAATCTGACATTATACACCGGACATCTTATTGCACCGCTATCACACAAACCCGTGCCAACCTCCTCTGAAACCGTCACACCTATTGCAGTTTATTAAAGCTTATATGATGGATGATGAGCTTTAGGAATGGGTTAGCCCCAGCCATTTGCAGCTCATGCAAGGGGTCGCAATAAATCAATAGGTTGCAGTGCAATTAAATCTAATCTAATCTAATCGAACCACTCCTTTATTAATACGACAAAGAAATGAAAAAGCACTTTTATGAGGAGTTTGAAGCAATGTAGGTAGATCTAGACATGAAATTTTCATTTTATTGGACTTAAAGGATTTAAATTATAAATTTTCTATGGATGCAAACTTCAGAAACTTTTTTAAGATATTGAATCATTAGAGAACGTAACAAAGAATTTCTTTGTCGTTATAACAGAAAAGTTCATAAGACAGCCAAATTTGCAC
Source organism: Holotrichia oblita (assembly GCA_023690525.1). Classification (NCBI taxonomy): domain Eukaryota; kingdom Metazoa; phylum Arthropoda; class Insecta; order Coleoptera; family Scarabaeidae; genus Holotrichia; species Holotrichia oblita. The sequence goes on from CM043019.1 coordinate 119,109,073, forward strand.
CTTATTATTAATTACTATTTCATCCATTTTGATATATTATTAACTTTAAGAATAACTTTTCATATACATAACACGCACTGTTCGTAGATAGCGTCATTATTTCTTATTCATACTGTACAAATTCGGAGAGTGTAACAGTTTCGTATTATGTAACGTTTTTTTGCAAAACACTAAGTAGAATGGCAGATGAAGTAAACGTGTGCAAAAACTATCGCTATATTTATAGACAAGCAAAATTTAATTCACACTATTACCACTACAACTACAATAAGTGAAAGTAAATGATGTCCATAACTGCAGAACTAATACGAAGACCTCAAGATGTGAATGGGGATTTGAACTTTTCTAAAATCTAGGTAACTACGATCGTACAGCTATTAAATTACTTAAAAAAAGAAACGACAGGCATCCTAGTTCTCCACAAATGAAAATGTCAATAGTATTTACATAAGTCGAGCTAAAGAGGGTATAAAATCCAGAAGAATTTTCCACGTTAGTATTATTACATTGTTAATAGATGAGATTTATCCGATTCGATATAATCCACAAATCATTATTTTGATAGACATGCAATTACTGATTACCTTGCTAGAAAACATCTTTATATATCTGGCACATCCGAAGGAGTGGTACTTTTTCACTCGGTTATAAAGATGTGTTATTAGGCGTAAGTATATTGTTCATTTTTTACTAGCGATTACAAGATTAATATGATATTTGTAATTGGATAAAAAATCCCCTGAAGGTCTCGTTCGTATTAAACGAGCGTTCAGTATAAAATGACTATCATTACATGAGTATTTTTACGCGGACTTAATCATGCTGTCCTAATATTCAGTAGGGTTATTCATATTAACGAGGTTACACGTTGACATTTCCATTCAAGCCTCTTCTAATTATGCTATCTGTTTTAAGAATTTAATCGATAATTTATCAGGAATTCTATTGAGATTGAGATTTTTGTTGCACGGTTAAAAATGAAAACGAATCGTGACCGATTTAATTTATAGACAAATCGATAATTTAATAATCATAATCTGCACTCTTATTATGTATATTACATAATTAGTTGTTATGTTAAATTGGCACACGTCAACATTTGATCTCTACCTTAAAAGATATATAATGACTTGGTGACGATACTTAGAGCTATAGAATATTTTAGATTAACACGACGTGAGAGGGGTTCGACTTCTTTAAATGATGGGTGCAATGGGGGACGGTCGAGTCTAGATCACCCGGCTCGCTCACTAATGAATTCCCAAAATCGAATTCTTTCAATTGTCTTATTTGAAAGCTGTATCAAAAGAGATCTAAATTCAAGGCATTTTGAAATCCTCTCTTAATTGACTTGCACAAAAACCAAGGGACATCAGCAATTAAAGCGAAGTGAGCGATTCTGCAGTGCCTCCGGGCACCTTACTTGGTATGTTGGACAGTGATTATGGGTCTCAAAAACGAAAGGTAGACATGCAACTTGATCTTCATCGATAAAAAGCTCCTGCGACACAAGAACGGAAACACCACTGATTTTACGGAATTGAATCTGGCTACATCCCCACTTATTTACATGCTGACGGAATTTGGATCTATTGATATTTAGCTTCCACTTGAATAACCATTCCAGAATTTGTTTGATAGCAGTTTGAAGCCTGCGAGTTATAATATTCTCGTCTCTAGACGCAAAAATGTGAAACGCTTCACAATTTTGCGTGTCATTCTCTGTGTCGTACTAATTTTAGTATATGTACCGCTGAAGAGGTACATATACTAGTAGAGTAATTAGGACGTTGTATATCGTGGTTGACAGATAGTTTGAGTATTGCTATCAAAATTAGAGCCAGAGCTTTCGATAAGTAAGCCCTATTTTGATTTAATTTCCAGTACACAAAATGTCTGAATTAATAATAATAATAATAAGTAATCTTTATTGTACAAAATACAAAAGGCGAAGTCCAGTAACTTAACCATTACACAAAGAAAAAAGATTACATTAATCAGTATAAGTATAGATCTATAAAATACAAAATATAGATTTAAAAATTGCTTTTATACCACGTCACACCACCTCTGCAAAACTATCAATAACGTAATTGATACAAAAAAACAAAAACAGTAAAAGTCACTGCATCGTACATATATGAAGCAAGTGTTTTTGTAATGCCTTTTTAAAAATATTTTGATTCAGAAGCTTCACTTAAGCTTCTAGGCAAGAAGAGAGTTATATACTTTAGCAATCTGATATGTAAACGATCTTTGGAACAATGCGAGTTTGTGTTGAGGTGTAGTCAATAAGTTCCTGAATCTCAGGTTAAGGTGATGTACGTCCGTTCCAAACGAAATTTTATTATATAAGTAGGCTGGAGTTTTATCATATCTAAGCCGATGAAAAAAGCAAGCAGTGTGAATAAATCGACGGTGTTCCACCTTGAGGCAGTTGACGTCTTTCAATTTGTGACTTATTCGTTCAAATTTTCGAATACCAAATATTAGCCGGAGGCATAAGTTCTGTAGCTTCTGCACCCGTCTTGTGTCGACTTGGTCAAGAAGAGGACCATACACAATATCCGTAAATGACAGCTGACATAGAACTAAAGACACACATAGTTGTGTTTTATTCTGTCTATTAAGAATATACCGGTGCGGATATATAAACTTTAGAGCTCCATAAGCACGCTGTAGACATTTGGAAAGATGCAGTTTGAATTTAAGCCTATTATCTATATAAAGTCCCAGGTTCCTTGAAGATTCCATGATAGGAAGGATAGTGTTGTTAATTCTTATATCAATACATCCAGCACCAATACCTCTCTTATGAAAAACAATCACCGCCGAATTCAGAGTGTTTAGGTTAAGAGAGTGTTGAGATGCAAATGTGGAAAATCTCTCTAAGTCTTGGAAAAAGTCGCGGAAAAAAACATAATTTGATCTGGAACTCAACAATATTAGTATTAATTGATTTCAAGAAGGCTTTTGACACCGTTAATTATGATATTTTACTTAATAAACTGTGGTGGATGGAACTTAATATTAACGCAGTGACTCTCCTGAATATACATGTAGGTACTTAACGAATGATGTACAGAGTACAAAGTTAGATATTAAATTATCTGCCTCTCTCCATGTGATACGGAGTGTTCCTCAGGGTTCTATTTTAGGACCCATTTTATATTCGCTATTTTCTCAACGACTTGAGCACCTGTGAAGCGCACACATGTGCTAACGATACCCAAAAATCAATATGTCGTTCCTCTCAATATGAGGATCGCATATGGCATATCAATAGCGACAAACTAAAGTATTATTTTTGTGATTTCAAGCATTGTGGGCTTGTAAGAAACATATAAAAAATCGATAGCACCCACTCACCCGAATGTTTGGTGTTCGGTTGATGATAAAGTAAATGTTTTGGTGGTGCTGATGTTTTTATCTGTTTCTTACGAACCCAGAATCATTGAAATCACAACAGGCCATGAGCCTTCGAAACAAATGTCCCGAATAATTAATTAAATTTTATGGTGCTGATATTGCGGATTTTTTTATCTATTTCACGTATTATTGTTTGATAAATCAGAAACAGAAAAGTTTATTTTCCTGCTAAACCCACTAATGTAAAGTCTTATGGTGTTCTACATTATTTTATAAGATAGAACGATGCTAGAAAATACAGATTTTGTGTTCTTCGCATGTGCAATATGGAAAGAATGCCTAAAACAACTATTTATATATTCTGACGCTCTTACAGCTCCTGGTTTGGAGCAATCAATCTAGAAGTTGTTTAGTATTTTGTGAGTGAATGTTACGAACTGTAAATTTGTTTGTACGTCTTGAAGAAACTATTATTTGAATATACTCATGTAGAAATAATATTCATTAATCTAAAGAAAAAATAACAAGTACCCCATTATACATATTTCCATCATTACAATAATACGACGACAATAGATGCTTAAGCATATAGCGGACCTTAACATTATCCTCAATACAAATCAACGTTATCCCTAGATATTACAATTTCGACCTATTCTCCTTGCCTTATATTAATATAACATCAAGCCCGGAGTATAACCGCAAGCTAAATAATCCTTACGATTTTACAGCGACTTTGGGTCTGATGTGCCGAGTCGATGGAGCGTATTTAGGCAAATCTCTAGGAAAACTATCGGAGTTTCATCATGGTGTATCCGGTGAAGTGTTCGCCGTGGACGGTAGGACTCTACATATCAAAGACTTCACTTACGACGGCCAGGGACCCGGTAAGTATACTGTTCTCGATTATTATACCTACTATGTAAGCGCGTATTCAATGGAATTACACTGATAGAAGATAGTTGCTGTAGGGTGGAAGTTAGTAAGTAAAGGACCATTACCAGAGCGTACATAATGTCCGAAACCAAATACAAGTGTTGTAATTACGGGGTAACGAGTTTAAATTAATCAGATGATGTTTGTAGATGCCTTAGCTCGCCGTTGTGGTTTACATATATGTACTTGCATATAAATACTATTTGTATATCATGCAAATGAAGCAATAAGTTGTAAATTAATTTACGAATGGGCGGTTTAGATATAGTAAGATCCATAATTAAATTAATTTTCAAGTTATGCCCCCAGAAATAAAAGACTTTTAATGATACTGTACCAATACTGTATTTTACTAGGTATCTCTAATGTGTTTTTACACGTTCCCAATGAATAAAGATACATTTATGAAAAAATAGCAGCAAGAATAAAACAATAAACGTTTTATTTCATAAAGTTTGCACATGTATCATGCGAAGTAGATTTGAAGAAAAACAAAACATGTGACTAAATTATGAACACAAAGATTTAGATTAAATAGTTATCGTCTTCCTACTCCATTGCTGAAATTCTTTTTGTAATCAGTAGAACAAAATTAGGAGCACTCTCCTGTGTTGTTGAATTCAGTAATTAATCACTGTTTTCTCTGTAAGAGGACATTAATGGCTTCAGATCATATTGAAACTTCCCCTGGCCAGTTCCAGACCTTCTGTAATTGACCCTGCATTAAAAACTTATTCATCTTTCTTACTATATTCTTTGGGATCAGGAGTCTCAAGGACAACCTATATCGCCCATGTTGTTTCTTTTTAATGCATTGTGGACAAACAGCTTTCCAACATGTATTTAAAATTGAACACGAGTATAGTCTCCATCTTTAGCTATTTTAGCAGGTTTGTTTTTTGTCATAAACAAGTCTTTCGAACAAACCTGTAATTCAACCTGTACTTGCAAAAAAAATAATAATAAAAAATAAATTTTGTTCAACTTCGATGCCACGTCCCATATGTTAGCGGATACTAAATTCTGCAAAGAGATTCTTCAAAGTTATCGCTGTGTGTCTGTAAGATTCATCGAAGAGGAAACTGAAATACAGAAAAGCACAGTCTATCGAATTTTGAAGATTTGGGCAAACAAAAGGTCTCTGCGCGCTTCGTACCACACACCCTCATAGACGATAAAAAAGATTGCAGAGTTCAGTATTACAAAGACATGTTAAAATCTTCCAAATGAATAGAGCAAGCATATTAGGCATTGTGACTGGTGATGAAACGTGTTGTTTTCAATACGAGCCAAAAACAAAACCACCAGAAGACCCAAAAGAGAAAAGTTACGGTTTCAGAAGACCAAAATCTAGACAATTCTGACCATTTTTTTCGATTCAAATTCATCACAGAAGGCCAGCGGCTGTTGGAAAATTTTGAAGGAATGCATGCAAGAAAACATCGAGAAAGTCAAGGACATTTTTCGAAGTTACTTCGACTACTGTATGTTTATGAAACTCATGACAAAAGAAAGTGGGATATCGAAGAACATAGTCTATCAAATTTTGACCGAAGATTTGGACAAACAGAAGTCCTGTGCGCGCCTAATGACACACGCTCTGAAAGACGACCAAAAAGAAAATTACGGTTTCAGAAGAGCAAAATCAAGACAATTCTGACAATTTTTTCGAATCAAATTCCTCACAGAAGGTCAGACGGTGAACGCACAATATTATCTGAGAATTTTACAACGATTTTGAGACAGAATTCGACGAGTTCTACCGGAATATTGAGAGCTAGGCAGTTGGTTTTTGTTGCACGACAATGCGTCGTGCAACAAAATGAATTCTTGACTAAACAAGGCATCATTGTTATTTATCATCCACTGTATTCACCTGAATTCGCTCCGTACAACTTCTGGCTATTTCCTAAACTGAAATTGGCTTGGTTTCGATACCATTCCGGTCATCCAAAACATTTTGATCGCCATACCAAAGTCTACTCCAGCCGATGAGTATAAAGAAGTTTTTTAAACGTTTACTGTTGTGTTATTGACTCAGAATGAGACTATTCTGAATAGACAAGAATAAAAATTAAAAAAATAATAAACGCTTTGCATTTTTTTAACCAGTCTCATCTGGAATAATCATTACTAGCATCATTACCTCGGAGTCACATCCTACCAACTTACAAACTTTTCTCGATCTTCCATCTTTTAAATTGCATCCAATTTCTGACAGATCTTTGATAAATATAATGTCCTCTCTTCGGAATAAATCTACATGCGGTGATGACCAAGTTCCATGTTTCCTCGTCAAAAACGCGTGAGCTGCCTTTGTAACGCCTGTAAAAATCTTAATTAATTTCTCTGTCTCAACTTCTAGGTTTCCTAGTCTATGGAAACGAGCGAGAATCCTTCCAGTTTATAAAAAAGGTTGTAAATCATCAAGTGTAAAAAGATAATATTTTTTTTCTAAATCATCTTAAATCAAAAAAGTTCGTGTAGAAATAGAATTAGGTGCATTGTGAAAACAATGGACCATAAGTTACTAATCATGTAACAGACGTGACTTTCCACTATGGAAACTGGAAAGATTTAGTAGCCAAATTTAATTTCATTAATCCGGAAAAAATACTATCAATTAAGCTGTTCAATTTTGAGATAGCACAAAATGTATACATGTAAACGAACATGGACCCACCTCTATAATATTTAGTTTATTAGATCTTTGGAAGACCCTTTTCAAATCGAACCCATTAATGATGTGAAAATGATCTCGTTCACATCGATACGGGTTAAAAAGTTTGACAAAGGTTTTGTCTTTCGTTAATGTCCTCCCAATATGACATCATAATGCAAATTATCCTGTAATTCACTGGCCAAGCAATGTACTTGATCCTTTCTCGAACTGATTATCATGACACGACTTTATTTATACCGCTTTCAACATTTTCACGTTTCTTCCTTAATTCTATTATTAGCGTGAATAAATCATCCTGACATCACTATTATAAAACTACTATGCAACTACCGGTAACTTCTACTGTTTCATATCGTACATTAATATTAATGTAGTCTTAACAATAAAAAGTAAATGTCAACTTAACACAATATTTATATCTAAAATTAACCACAGATTGACCTTCAATGTTTTTATAGTTAATGGTTTAGCTCTTGATCTTCTATGTATACCAATCACTAAACTACATATACATATTTTATTCAAAAATATTCATGAACGCCTATTAAAGCTCACCTGTTTTTCGATGATCACCATAACAAACAAATATTATATAAGCAAGTCTAATGTTATCATAATTTTACTATTATAATACAAAAATAGTCTCATATGAAAAGATCTAATTATGCTTACAATTGCAACAAATTATCGAAGTAATATAATATTGTTACCTATAAAAATCGCAATAAATGAAGATATTTTTAAAAAATACTCTACAGGAAAATACTGCTTCAGTTTAGACCAATAATAAACGTATATATGAGATCTAGATCTGTTTTAGGGGTTTCTTTGGTACCTTCATTATGAACAAAATAAATAATTATAAAACGGTCTCCTTGAAAAGTTATCAGTAATTCTTCAACAGTTTCTTCGCCATCTCATAAAAAGCAACCAAAGAATTATTTTCATCACTTTTTCCTGTCGTGTTCAGAATTTCTTGTTAAAAAGCAATCTTCGATAATACATCCTTTTTTATGTTCCTAATCACTGAATACGTTCCTCCAACTTAACTGGTGCTTCCAACTGTTAGCAAAGGACATTGTTATTTTGTGCGGTCTAAGATATGGAAAGACTTTTTTAAAGAAAATAACAATGGTCAAGACTCCTTATGTCAAAGCAGTCAGTTTTGGTCAAATTATCTTGAGACCTTCCACCCCCTTCGAATAAATATTCTTCCTTCCACATTTGTGTTGCAGTGAAAGTCGAAAGTCTAACTATCGGTAGAAATTTATTAACTTTTTACCAAATAAGAAAAGAAATCACTGATCTTAAAAGTTGAGGATACTCTATAGGGTGTGTGGAAGGTCTTACGAGAGCAATTCAGATATTATTGTCCCTGGCATAGAAAGAAACGACTTAGGAAGGTGGATTTTCTTATTTTTCAACATAGTCTTATAAGACGTTAAAGTCCTCAGAAAAAAAATGTTTTGTCTTGGACTGCATCAGTATCATCAGTATCTCACCGTCCCGAAAGTAAATCCCACGGAGATGTTCTTTGAGGTTAGGGAATACATAGAAGTCACTGGGGGCCAAATCTAGAGCATAGCTGTTGTTGGAAAATCTTGAAGCCTGCATTAGGAATTCCGACCATTGAAATACAGCGCAAAGCACGCACTGAGCGTTGTCCTGATAAAACAGAGCACACCACGTCTAAGTTTTTCTCTCTTCTTTTCTTTAATGGAATCACGCAGTTTTGAAATGAAAGCACCTTAATATTGTCCAGTTGTAAAAAGTCTATAAAGATAATTCATTCTGCAAACTTTCGAGAGGGTGGTTAACTCTTATGTATCAATTTCATGCTCTGCCTGTTTTGATTCAGGATCATAATGATGAACCCAGGTTTCATCCACAGTAACGAATCTCGCTAGGAAGTGTTCAGGATCTCGCTGAATGATGGTCAAATTCGTCTCTAAAGTCACCTGTCGAATGCGCTTTTTGTTCTGATGTTCGTTTCGTTGCCCATCGTACAGCCACCTTTCTGAGACCTAATTCTTTATGTAAAATAGTTTCTACCTTACCTATTGAAAAGCTACAAGTCTGAGCTATGAATTTCGCAGTAATACGTCTATCTGTCAGGGCCATGTCACGGACAAGATCAATGTTTTCTCTCGAAACAACACCACCAACACCTTCTTCATAGATCTCTCTGCCAAGTTTAAAATTGCTTGCCCAATTCTTCACCACCTGATATGAGGTCCATATCCACTCAGTACTTGTACAACATCAATATGAATTTCTTGCAGCTGTTTTAAATATCTAATCGAACTAATTCGACTATTACAGTAGACAAATCAAGACACGAAATAGCTAGTTTTTAACTAATTATTTTAAACGATTCTTCTAATCTTTAGTTACTCTGCAGTATTTCAGTATGTAATAATTATTTATAGGAATTCATTGATTCATTACTTCATCGGCCAATTCGACTTTTCAATGTCAAACCAACTTTCTTTAACGAATTTTACATTTCTGTTAATATTCATTATAGGTACTTATTCAAAATTCGTCCGCCTGTCGACTTTCACCAATAATAAAAGCATTTCCCTTTTCCGGAGAAAAAACAAAGAGGTTAAAATTACCGCATTTACCACTTTTCCTTCCGACTATAAATATCATTCAATTTATGCGGCAATCTTCAACAATAAAACAATACATTCTTCCCTTTTTAAAATAATCTGCCATTTTAAGACATCTCATTCGAGCGCCTACGCCAATTCAAGTTGACGGAGGTCGTTCACATAATGCGCAATATACATACAAAGCTGGATCATTCACGTACTTTTCTTAACAACAAAGAAACTGAGAGAACGAAGCAATATCAGAAGGAAAAAAAACTTTCTAATCTGAAGGTTGCGAATTTAGGATAAATATAATAGACAAAAGAGGTGTGTGTATGTGTATGCGTAGGTATACTAGCATCATTTCGTCGCCTTATACTGCTGGTGTTACTCCTAAAAGTGGATTGAAATAAAGAACCTGAAAAGAAACAAAAAGAAACTCGTTCCGAACAACACCCTATTCGTTCTCAGATGTTGAACTTTTGCTTTGACCTAGCGTAGATCTCTAGCGAAAGTGAAATTTCGTATACTCTACCGAATGTGTGTCTCAATAGACTTGTATATGTCTGTGTGTGAGAAGGTTGGCCTTGAATAGAAAGTAAAAAATTCTGGAGCGCTACTACGAGTTTATCGGTCTTTACTTTTAACAATAAAATTCCGACGCTATAATCAACTCAGTGCGATTAGGGTTTATATAATTTTGCTTGAGGAAATATAAAATAAATCCATTGAACTATATAATAATAGTAGAACGACAAGAATCCTAAAACGGTACACGTTCCTTTTCATTTATTTCATTGGTGTTTCTTTTTTCAGCCGCTTATTTCTGGGCCGGAAGTACGAAATCCGTCGGCAACCAGGGCTTTAGGATACGTGATGAAAACGGCCGTCCGGATGTTCTTCGAAGATATAGGAAAGAAGGCGTCACTATTACACTACCGGAAGGCAAAACGTTGAGAGATATCAAGTGGTTTTCGGTGTGGTGCGAAGAATTTGAAGTAAGTTAAGGTATTCTTGTATAAATGCGTTTAGTTTTGTGTCTTTAAAAGAATAAACTAGGAGGGTTATTATTACCTTATAATGTAACAATTGCAGCTAAGTTGTCCACATTGTCTCAATCTCTATATCTTGTCGTTTCTGTTCGATTTTGTTGGGCCTAAAACCCAAATAAAGTTGCAAAAAAAAAGGTTTGGTTCGTCACCAACTGCTACGATTGCCTTGTATAAAGAAAATATTTTTAAAATGTAGCCCATGTAGCCCTTAGTCAAATTTTATACAAAAAGATTTTTCGAAATTCCTGACCGTTTAGTTATAATCCACCACTAATTTCCCCCCTACCGATTGTGGGTCCTCAGAGTATAAAATCGATAAAAGATGATATATATATTTATAACAAAACTAATAAAAAAAGTTAGTGTAAAAAATAAGTTAAAAACAAGTTAAATTATCAAACAGAAACTAGAAACTGTATTCCAAAAAAGAAACGTAAAGGTTACTGACACTTTATAGTTTCGTGTTCTTCAGGTTTTAATTTCATTATTATATCAATTTCATACGCAACAGAAACATCTGATACAGCTGCATAAATAAAGGTTGCTTAACCTTTTCATGAAACTTCAAGTTCAAATATATCGGCTGCGGTTTTATCTTGCATTATTTTATCTATTAACTTTGAGGCCAGTACCACCAAAGTCCGCAAAATTGGCCTCATACAAGATTTTCGGTCATAAAAAAATTTTCTGCAGAAGACGATCCACTTGTTACGCTTCTTCTGGTCTTCCTTCGCTAACTGATTGCTTTCGTCACTATTTTCAATCCTAGCAATTTTATGATAACTTCAGTATCTAGAGTCTTTTTCGGCTTACTGTGGTTAGAATTGGAACTGGAGGAAGACTCCTTCAGAGAGTCCGAAATGGTTTTTGAAGTAGTAGTAATTCATGAGCTATCAATACCAATTCGAGTGCTTAAGGCTTAAGAAGAATCAAAACCATGTTTCTGTGGCTATTAACGAGCCTAATAACAACAGCATTTTTTGTAATCTCGACTGTCGCTGCTCTTCCGTATGCTCCTCCAAGTAAAGCAACAACACCGTATTAAGTGTTTTCTTATATTTTTTCTCAAGAAGATCTCTTGGGCCTGTCTGCAACAAACTTAAAGAACTCGGAGATAGGCATCATCTAATGGCTACCTATGGTTTGCAGAGTTTTTAGGTGAAAATACACGCCATAGATTTTTGCGTCAAAGAGAACCTCAACAAGAACCGGGGGGAGGGGAGGAGGGGCAAACATCTATATATGTACCAATAGTCAAACTGCTTTAAAAGCTCTAGCCTCTCATAGCTTTAAGTCTAAGTTGGTCTGGAAATATCGGATGAATCTGACGAGGTTAGCCATAACAAACAGAGTATCCTTGTTTTGGGTACCTGAGCACACCAATACCAGAGGAAATAATATGGCTGACATACATTTCATTGGACTGGAATCCCGGAAAAATGGAAAACACCCGGACAAACACAAGCGAGGAAACTTATTAACTACTCTCTAAACAGTAATAAAGAACTACTTGATCTCAGCAAGTCGGAGTTAGGGACTCGCACGGACCTTCTGACTGGACACTGCCCTCTAAGGTATCACCTTAAAACGATGGGCAAAGTTAATCAAGTTGTCGTTTCTGCTAACTGGGGGTTGAAACAGCCGAACACATACTTCGCGTGTGCAAAACATTAAGCCGGCAAAGGTTCCAGCATCTAGGACAGGCGACCTTAACACCTCAACAGACCTCAACAACCTTGTCACCCAAACTAGTCCTGAGGTTGGTCAAGAACATTGTAATAGAAGGGTACTGATGGGATAGTGTAATCACAATAGATCAGTAGGTCGTGGTGAGGAGAGGTGCTTGGAACCTGAATGTTAAATCTGTTTGACTTTCAGGCCAAACAGTTTTCGTTCGAATTTTAGAATGACACTCTAGTTTGTCTTCCAATTCTTTTGTAAAAACTAATGTTCTACCAAATCATTTGGTAGAAGCCAATCTTTTATTTTTTTTGCATTCAAGTGTCAGTTCAGTGTGATTTTCTAAACACCATAGTTTCGTTTAACCCTACAATTACAGAACAAACTGCGTTTATAGTCAAAACCTTAAAAAAACTCATAAGTGTCATGTAGTTTCTTATGAAGCATGCTAAAAATATTGGACCACAGGAACTAAATTATGAACATATTTACTTGTTAACCGCCTTGGTAGAGTAAGAACAGATTATTAGCACCAGATTCCAGAACTGTATTTTTTTTTGCATCGATTAATCGGATAATGTGTATTTATCAATTAACTCAATTAATTTGCAGTAATACCATTGTTTCGAATTGAAGGCTTCACTTAGTTCTCCATTATTTTAATGTCTTGACTGACGTATTAAACGCAGAACAAAAATACCTAACTACATATAGGTATGGAAGAGGAAATATAGAAACTATGTTATCAAAGACATTCCTACAATGATTAGAAATATTTTTAAGCACATCCTCGCTTGCCGTGTAGAATCGAATATGATTTAGGCGTGTATGTAATAGGTATACGTATCCTACTCGAAGTACTCGAAAAATATGTGCTTTATTTTAAGTCTAGGTACTTAATAATACGTAGAAATTCAACAATGACAATTGAATGAAAGTCACTACAGTACAAAGAAAGTACAAGTCACTATCATCCAAAGAGCATCCGAAAGATACCATCTGTTGCCTGTGTTTCTCAACAATCAAGTTTTTGTGTTGCATACGAAATGAAATGATACAACAGTACGTGGTGAATAGAAAGAGACAGTTTAGTAATTTGCATTTATAATAGACTACTAGAATTTAGATTTAAATTAAACCTAAAATTCAAGAAAGCTACGTTGATTTAAATTTTTCGGATGTGAAGAGAACGAAACTGAGAATAAGCTATTCGTTTACTGAAGTAGGTATGTACGACTTATGATTTACTTTCACTTGAAATTCAAGTTGAATAATTCAAACGTATGTGTGGACCTACATATTCGTACATATACATATACAATAACAAAAGAGTAGATGACTGGCAGTCTGTTTCTTATATCAGCGCGAACTTTTATGGTTAAAGTAATGGAAATAATGAAATGCAAACATCGACTGCTCCCATACTACGAGAAGAAATAACATTACGGTATAGTATCAAACGTAGAGCCGGCGACCTTGTGTATGCATGATGAATACGCTATATTCTTGCAGTTGTTTGCAATCTAGTTCAAGATTTTCGTATGCAAATTCGAGTGGGTATCTGTATCGCCGGTGGAGATACGTCTTGCGAAATTGCGATAGCATTTAGAGCAATGCCAAGATTTAAATGCCCAGATAGTGAACGAACGGAAACTCACTTTGATTAAAATTTTAAAATATTTCTGGTCAGATTAGAAACTGGGTTATGTATTAAGGAGGTACTATTATACTTTAGTTAAAAAAATTTAAAAAAGCACATGCATTTGAAACAAAACTATAAAATAATGTAGAACACATCAGGTTTCTCGGTAGTTGCGATACTTGGAGAATAAGTCTACTACCAGTAGCTTGCGAAGGACATCAGACGAATGAACTTTTAGTATATTTAATCACTCTTCTAACCTACGACTAACACACAACTTATATGTTATCGGTAAATACTTTATTATGTATAGACTAGCTTAATGGATTATACATTTCTTATAAATATTTGGACTATTTTTGGATACATATTCTTGTTAATGCTTTTCACATTATGGTATTACGGAAGGGGCACATTTATGGTAAATTATTTTTCAAATAATATCATGAAAGAAGAATGAATGAAGAAAATGCCTGTCTTGTCAAAACCGTAAGACAACTGTTTTCTGCAACATGTCAATTACTTCAGGAACATAATTTCTAAAATAGTTTTAAAATAATATTTTCATACTCTCCTTTTAATTGGATACATTTATTAGAACGAATCTGCAACGTCTCTAAACCTTTCAAAAAGACAATTTTATCTTGCTCTGCAAACCAGGCCTCTGCACACTTCTATCACCTCTTCGATGGAAGAGAATTTACGATTTTTTTTACGCACTCAGAGAGGATATGTATGGAAGTTTCGTCTTTCTCCTCGCAGAAACGGCATTCTGCTGTCTCTGCTAGCCCAATTGTTTTCATATGGCTTCGGAGCCGACAGTGACCTGATAGGATTCCTGTCAGTAAGCGAAGTTTGTCCTTACTCTTGGTAATGAGTTAATTGAATCTGTTCTGGTTATAGGTTCCCAGAGTCGTTTTCGCTTGCCTCATTCCATGTTGATCAAACCAGTGCTTGGTTTTCATTTGATCAACTTCTCTTTTTAGTTTCTCTAATATCGTACTCTGACTGATCCTGCAAAAAGGTTCAGGGCCCCGGACAGATGCACTCGCTCCCTTTTTTGCAAGTTTGTCAGCTTCCTCGTTTCCTTCTAATCCGGTGTGTCCCGGCAGCCACATGAAAGTGACTTTGTTTTCCCTGCCTAGCTCGTTTAGCTTAGACAGGCAGTTCCAAGCCATTTGTGAGCTGATTGTATAGTAATTCAGCGTTTTTATGGCTGCTTGACTATCGGTCAAGATGATAATCTCCTGTTTCCGATACTTTCTTTCTAGGTTAAATCGGACGCATCTATCTATAGCGTGTATTTCCGCTTGAAGGATACTAGGGAACTTCCCTAAACTTTCAGAGTACTTGAGTCTGGGCCCATATAGTCCGATTCCAGTCCCTCCGGTTGTCCTAGAGGCATCTGTATACCAGAATATGGCATTCTTATCCATTCCTTTATGGTGATTTGATTCCAGTCGCTTCTGAAACCTAGCCTCGTGGCTGAATTTCTTCGACATCCCATCGCGGCGCATGTCCCACAACAGATTATCTCCTAGTAGGATTTTTGATTTCTGCCTGGTGGGGCCTTCTCCCATCAGTCTGATAGTCGGACGAGTAATTCGAGCCCTAAATCACAAATCAATCGGTCATCAGAGAAACCACATATGTCTACGAAAACATAATTTGAGTAAAATAGTAAAAACTGTTTTATTTTACTTTTATTGCAGTTGCAATTATTATATTATTTATTGACTGTAGTTAATACGTCCTTAGAAAGAATGATCGTACTGTATGACAGTTTGTCTGTATTAGCGCCCAAAAATACACAAACATCGATATTCTGGAAATATGTTGTTTCTTAATGAATTCAAAATTTTGGATGCATTATTTTATTTATTGAAAATCGAATAATAGATTTACATTACTACTACAATGAAGTAATTGTTACACATGACTGTATATGTATAAACAATGAAAATTACTCAATATCACTGACTTGATCTTCTCCGTCGACAACTGGCCAGGAAAATATCTCTTCATAGAACTATTTTCCTCCTTCCACGTTCAAATCCAAAACGGAGATGAATTGTTGGATACTATTCAAGTTCTTCTTCTTTATAGGCAATTGTATATGTGGTAGGCAACATTATCCGTAAACTAATTAATTTTGTTAGTAGTAGAACGGTTAAAGGTACATTGTACGCACCCATCAATAAAATCTTGAGCAAGTACCGATCTCTTACGTTCAGCATTATGGGAAAATTGCATAAACTGAGATACACTGAAGAAGACTTTTCGATCTTTAGGTATGTACATACATGCCGTCATAAGAATCTACTGATAATGCATTTCTTTTGTAGTACTTCGGCCACCAAGATCGATAGTCCTTTATTAAGCTATTTTTATCAGAAATTAAATTTTCGTTTAGAATTTGAAGTGATAATCAGTTCCACATACTCCCTTAGTGTATAAATTCGGTCGTGTTTTCGTATTTTTTTCTTTATAATTGCAAAATTTCGATCGCACATGTACTTCAAATACAGCAGAACGGTTGCAGTGAAGCTGTGCAGAAACAACACAGGTCCTGGACATGTTGTTTCAAAACGTATTCGATATTCGACAAATGTGGTTTCTCAAAAGTGCGCTAAAGCACACATACGAGTATTTCATTTTACTAATTAACAAGATTTTGTTAAAATATGGACATATGTGGTTTCTCTAATGACCGATTCAAATTGTTTGCATGGCAACATGCGATTTGTCTGCAGGAGCATTATTCTGCAAAAACAAAACACTTCTGGACAACTTTTTTCTGGTAGAGTGGTCAGTAACGTTGAATAATAATTTCCAGTTACTGTTCCACCTATATCCAGAAAATCAATCATAATTTCTCAATGAGAATGCCAAAAAACTGAAGCAAGAACTTTTCCAGCATATTTTTGAATACAAAACTTCTTAGGCCTTCGAGAACTAGAATGTCTCCATTCCATCGATGGTTGCTTTGGTTCTGGGTCGCAGAAATGTACCTAAACTTCATCAAGCACCGATCAAATCTGATGCATTCACCCTTGCACGCTTCTGGTGAAACATTCAGACATTTGGAGATCCAGTTTGCAGAAATTTTTCTCATGTCAAAATGTAAACTGCACATATGATGGACGCGCTCATGTGAAATATGCAGAGATTCAGAAATTCCTTTTAGCCCAATTCGACAGTGTGACAAAATCCTGTCATGAACTGCATCGACATTTTCGGGAACGGATACAGAAACTGGCCTTCCGTATCGGTGTTCACCTTCAATGAAACATTTATCCCTTTTGAAGCTTACAATCCAATTTCTCACGATCGCATACGAAAGACATCGATCTCCAAGGGTACTAAACATATCTGCGTAAATCTGCTTCCCTCCTAACCCATTTAAATACAGAGACTTGATGGATCGATACTCCAATTTTTCGATTTGCACAATTTCGGTGGACATCCTTTTTTGACCTACCCGGCTTTTTGCTGTTTAAACTATTTTTAGCCATAAATCCCTCTGAACTTTCTCGTTTTTCTCGAAAACCAAGCGTAATACGAAGTTTCTACAAGAGGGCCTTGCTTTTGGCATTTTAACTGGTCTAATTAGGTGATGTTAATTTCGTGCTTGTAAATCAAAAAACAAAAAGTTCTATTGATGTTAACACAAGGGGATATTTTTTCTCTTTGCTGTAATTTTGCTAATTTCGGAAAAAACTCTACCATAAGAAGCATCTAATAATACTATATCGCCATGCCAAATTTTATTTGCATCGTACAAGTAGATGAGCTTAAAGATGGAAAAAACGATTTTTTCAAGACCTAGTATCTCCAGTTAAAATATTTCCCATAATTAATGAAGATTGTGGCAGCAATATTTAATAAAGGTAGATATTGAATCTACCTTTATTAAATATTGCTAATTATTACAATTATCATAACATTATGCCTATCTGATTAGCAAGATAATTACATAGAAATTTATCTTCGAAATAATTTGCGCTACTACTCATATTTACACCGAGTTTACTGGTAATTTACACCTTAAACTTTCCAAAAGGAAATTGACTAACATAAAATACAAACACTTCTAAACCTATCTTTTTCATAATATTGTTGTTAACTTGATAATCGTATACCGTACGTAAATAATCATTATGTACTCAAGATGAACAACATAACAGTATATGTTATTAATTACACTATTTTATAACATATACATACACTATTTGCATGAAATTGCTATTTTAACAATGCAACATAGCAACTCTCGCAACTATTACAACATTAATTAATAGCAGGAAACAAATTTCAATGCCGGTTCCATTATAAAATTAATTTAAATTGTTTATTTACGTCTGTTTTTCCCTTCGTTTAGTAAACATATCATTTTACATAAAATTATCTATGAGATTTAATTTAATTGAGTAACAATAAACGCAGCCTATCAGCGATTCATTTTAAATAAACAACTTTTTTATTCCAGGTAAATTTTGGCGATGTAAAAATATCAAGAAATTTCGAGTTTCCACGCCCGCAAAAGTTGGCTGCCCTGCAAGGTATACACGGAATATCATCAGATAATATCGTAGTAGTCGACGCTCAAACAATTTTAATTCCCAACCTGTCATATGATGGAGAAGCTCCTGGTAAGTTTTATCACAAAAAGAATACTTCTGTTTTAAGACGATTTTTGCGGTAAAAATTTAAAAGGAATGGGTGATAAAACTTTCATCCAATTTATAAAACTGACGTTATCCGCTAATATAATTTAAAGAAAAAGGAAAGAGATGAAGTAAAAGTTAGTTGAGTTTAATTAATTTAAAACAAAATTAAATAAAAGTAGTGCGAATATAATTGATTTGCGTGGTCACTACGTAGTAGATATTAAATTTAAAGTAAAATGAAATGAAAGAAAAAGGAAAGGAAGGAGAAAATAATAATACTGTTTACATTCATCTGGCTGTCGAATCGTGCTGTGGGTAATATAAAGTAGTTTTAGTCCGTGCGTTCTTATTTTGTAATTCTGTGTAAGTGCGTTTATAATTGCTACTGATATTATGGAAACCTACTTTAGTGTACTTTCTCAAATTTAGAACAAAATTACCGTTTATACAGGCTGCCTCACTTAAATTAGATTCCACAATTATAACTCTATTATAATAATACTATAGACGACCTTTTTTGTCCGTGGCTTCGCTCAATCGACTTTGATAACATTTAAGGACATAAGTCTATTGTTTACATATAAATTTTGCCAGGATTTCATTATTTGTGTCAAGTAAGTCCAAGTAAGTTTATCCATAAAACATTATTTCCTGTGATGCAAATTTTCCCACCCCTTCCGTCCACTGATTGGGATTGAATTTTAAAAACTTTCAAAGAAGTGTTTCATTAATTTTGTCAAGGAACATTAATACCAACTTCCAAATAAGTTTCTCTATCAAAATATAATTTTCTGCTAGACAAACTTTACCAACTCTTTACACCCACTTAGAGGTCGGCTTTCAGAAAACAAATTCCAAGTTAATTTGACTATAAAAAGATTATTTCTTACACAAACTTTTCCACTCTCCTCTCTCCTCTTTTACGGCCAATTTTGAAATAACGCATATGTAGGTCTTCAGTTGTTCTAAGGCTGGTCAAGTCCGTAAGCTTTTTGTCAGCATGATGAGGGTGATTCTTCTAACCGCAGGGTTACACGGTCTAGGGATTTTCATATACAGGATTTTCTTGGTTTCTACACGTGCGGGAGGTCTGTCGAGATCTAGCTCTCTCAAGTGCTGGATCAGTGAGTTCTTTCACCGTAAGGCCCTCAGAAAGGTTCCCTTCTCTGACGCCAATGCGTGCTCGCTCAAAAACGAAATATTGAGATCTCTGTGGATCTGAGCGTTGCTCACGTAGATCATCAGATTGATCTTTCATCTCAATGAGCTTTTCCAGTATAGGAGAGGAGCTGGAGTCGCGAGCGGTCGAAGAAACTTAAGTAAGTGAGTGCTGGGCATCGACAGCCAAAATTATCTTTAGCTCAGAAAGAACAAATTTGCGACTGGATTGATGATGATTGCTCCATTACTCTGCGTCAATTGCAAGAAAAATGTTTAGAGGAATGGCCACTTCTTCAACAAATATCATTGTCGACGATTGATACAGCCCTTAAAAGCTTTCACTACTCTTTTAAAAGAACAACATTTGTTCCTGAAAGAAGAAATATACCAGAAATAATTCGGAAAGAGAGAAAATTTATTTGATTGACGAGTACGGTATACAAGTGAATTCAAGAGTTTCCTATGGAAGGTCTATTAAAAATACTCGAGCATCAAAAATGAAAGCCCAATTAAGAGGACGCAATTATTCTGTTGCTACTTTGAACATTAATTCCTAGAATGTGTTTCAAAAACAAAATATGCCCTACAATGCAGTTCATATTTCGAAATTTCTTACAACATTAATTAACCATTTACATCAGGACGGTGTAGAATCTTATTATGGACAACGTTAGGTTCCATTGAGATGATGAAGTATTGGCCCTCATTAGAGCTCAGTGTTTCTACCCGCTTATAGCCCATTTTTAAATCCAATTGAGGAACTCTTCAGCCAATGGAAACAAATTATACGAAGAGCTCAACCGGCGAACGAAAATGAACTATACGACGCAGTTCATAATGCATCTGAACATATAACCCTACAAAACTGTCTACATTATATATAATACATGGAGTTTTATTTACCAGTTTGTTTACAGAGAAATGAAATTTTAAATTAAGTTACGAGGGAGCGTTTTTATATTCGCGGAATGGGGGATAAGGGGTGGAAATAAAAAAATCAAATTATTTTTCTTTTTCAATATATTCACCTGCAAGACGGATACATTTTTCACATCTTTCAATTAATTTATTTATACCCTCATAAAAAAATGATTTCTCTTTATCTGCAAAATACGCCGAAACTGCCTCCTTGACTTCATCATCGGCAGTAAATTTTTTACCCCGCAGCCCTTTTTTCATTTTCGGAAACAGGTAATAATCACTCGGGGCCAGGTCTGGGCTGTAGGGTGGGTGATTCACAATTTCGAAGCCCACCTTATGCAGGACAGCTAACGCAACGCGGCTCTTGTGGACGGGCGCGTTGTCGTGCAAAAGCAGCACATCTTTCGTCAATTTTCCCCGTCTTTTCTCTTTAATGGCTTCTTTTAGTCGCTCTAATATTGAAGCGTAATATTCTCCGGTTATAGAAACACCTTTATCTTTATAATCAATCAACAATATTCCTTCCGAGTCCTAAAATACCGTTGCCATGAGTTTCCCAGCTCGGGTCGTCTTCAAGGGATTCTCTTCCTTGTTTAAATAAACTATGCCACTTGTACACCATGGTTTTTCCTGGACAAGAGTCGCCGTAAACCAATGACATCTCATTCATTATGGTCGCGACTGATTTTCCTTGCCTGGTAAGGAACTTTATAACGGCACGATATTCGATTTTTTCCATATTTCACTTTTCACTCCTGATTATGTTACTTGGTTGACGATAGCTCAAAGACTACCTGTCTAATAACAATGAAACTTCGTATTTATACTAATTATGAGTCGCTGCACAGGCCAAGCCCCAATGCGCCTAATCACCCCCCTACAACCCGCTCATTCCGCGAATATAAAAACGCTCCCTCGTACATGTGTTAGATTATGTATGTGTTTAGCGTACATTTAAATAAATTCCTTACTCCCTCTAAATATGTATAAAATGTGTAATATAAATAACAGGGGAAAAGCATTTGACATAACGAAAAAGTGATTTGACAAAAGAAAGAATCTCATTTGACAAACAAATTTGGCGTTTGCAAAACAAGAAAATCATTTGACAAATACGGAAAAGCAATTGAGAAAAGAGGAAAACCAAACGAAAGAGACTGTAATGATTACCATCACCTAATTATTTACATACACACACACGCATAGCATTGTTTAAACCTTGGAATGAAGACGACAACATTCAAGTCTACAGTCTCTGATTCATTAGTTCAACCTATATATCATGATATATTTGAATCTGTCAAAAAATTACGAACATATTGAAGCTAACGAAAATGTTATAATGTAATCTTCACTAACCTTGCAGGATGAACAAAATATTTTTTTGCTTATCCAGCCGTTCCTAAACACATATTACACCAACAGAGTGAACTACTAACAATAAGTAAACCTTCCATCGGTACGCCTTCACCTAACAACAAGAACTCTCTTCTCTCCGCTAGGATCATAAAACGCTTGATTTACGCTCGGGTCGAAGTTGACGTTTATTTGCACACCGAAAATTCTGCTTTCTCTCCAGCTTCCTTCCTGCACCGTATACCCTGAAAAAAGTTATCTCTATACAAGCTCCAGATACGTATTTATGAGAGCTTACAGCCTCCTATTGATCTAAATCTCGGCCGTGATAGTAACAACTCGAGAAAAAATGTACACAATGTCAATTGTGAACACCAGTTCGTACCTACATTATTGTTGTATCGTACATATATGGATGTAGGTAGGTTGTACCGTGTACCGTTTTGAATCGATATTCTTCCTGTATTCGGAAACCTTTGATATATTATTTGTTCCTTTTTCAAGAGCTTCAAGGGGTAAAATATGATGTTGAATATCATATCGTTCTTGTCTACAGTCTTCATTAGATGAATATGTTTCGGAGTAAATTTGAATAATATGGAAGTAAAAGAGCGTTCATAACACACTAATTAAATTAATTCAGTGCGAGCTCAAGAACTGCTAATTGTAGGTCGTATGTATTATGGAAATATGCTGAATATTTAGGGAATACATTTATAATTTCCTAGTAAAGACAAATGTTAAGTTAATTTTGATATTTAAATGTGTATTATTTGACATTGTCATTATTTTCTACAAAGAAAAATAGTCGCACGGAGCGAGATCAGGATTATAAAGTCGATGGTCC
This sequence comes from Holotrichia oblita, assembly GCA_023690525.1. Classification (NCBI taxonomy): domain Eukaryota; kingdom Metazoa; phylum Arthropoda; class Insecta; order Coleoptera; family Scarabaeidae; genus Holotrichia; species Holotrichia oblita. The sequence goes on from CM043019.1 coordinate 119,131,987, forward strand.
ATTTTTGTAAAGCCACATTCAGCAACGGCAGCTTTTGGAGGTAAAAATGCTGAAACGTTTTTAGCATGTTATTGACAATATTCTCGTAGTCAGGGTCTTTATGATTCGCCAAAAACGTTTCAATAACCTCTTTAAACGCAATCCACGCATATTTTTCTACAGCATTCATACAGCTGAGAAAAGCCTCATCTTTACAAAGCGATCTTATTAGAGGCCCTACAAAAACTCCTTCTTTTAACTTTGCTTCTAAAGTTGGGAATTTGCTTGCTAAAGTTGGGAATTTGTTGCAGAATTTGTTAAGAGCCATCAAATTGCTTCATTAGGCCTAACTTTATATGTACCTAGAGGAGGTAAAAGAATTTTTGTAGGATCTACCAATTTAGTACGTATGTTTTTTTATACCTGGAACAAGGTCTTTCCGAAGAGGCCACTGTGTGTCAATCCAATGTTTGTCTCTTGCACGGCTATCCCATTCACAGATAAAACATGGGAACTTTGTAAATCCTGATTACTGACCCAGAAGCATACAAACCACCTTTAGATCTCCGCAAAGCATCCAGTTATGTTCCTCATACTTAATTTTCTTTAACAGAAGCTCCAAGTTTTGATAGGTTTCTTTAAGGTGTACCAAATGTGCGACAAGAATGGAACTCAACACATTACCATTATGTAGTAATACTCCTTTTAGGCTTCTTATGCTTGAATCGATGAAAAGACACCATTCTGCATTGTCATACGAAGCAACTCCCAACTTCGTAAGTAAATCAGGAATGTTATTACAATATACGAAAGTTCCATCTGAACTGAAATAAGGGCTCAAATCTTTTTCTCGATTTGTATAGAAACTAGTTGATGTTCCGCGAGCCAACAAATTTTCTTACGAAGTCTGGATGGCAACAATTCTGATGGATCTTTAGGAAGATGTAAATCTCTTATTAAATCACTCAGTTCCTTTTGAGTAAACAGTTCTGGTTTAATACATTCTTCTGGATTAAAGTCAACGTCCTTCGAATCATATGGATCCTCCATCAGAGTGAGATGAAACTATTGCTTCAATTTCTTGGGGTGGAACAAATACTGGTACCTCAGGTCCGTGTGGCACAGGTGTGATAGCAGAACTGGCGTTGGGATATATTATATTTTTCTTATTCTTGGTGTTAAAGCCTTTTATATTGCAAGAACAAAAATAACAATCATCACTTTTTTTTTTGGTTCACGCCTTTTGTCCAGTTTTTCAAAGCTTCTACGCAAACCCTCCATCTAACGTGTGGTGCCCACGATTTATCTTGCTCTCCAAGTTTTATGCTAAAATAAGCATAATATGCTGATTTCACAAATGCAGTTATATGTTGTCTTTCTTTAGTTATTACAAAATTTCCACAAATATAACAAAAACAGTTCGGATCATCTAAACAATGTCGTCTTTCCATTATGTAAATTAACAAAACACGAACAAATACAATAATTCAAAAATTGCAAAACGATACCCACACAAGGAACACCAAATGTAGTGTAGTATCGACTTAGGATCAAAAGTATGGATCCAGGTCTCATCTGCGGTGACAAGGCGATTGATAATTAAATCAAGTTCGTCTCCACAAAGCGCCAAAAATTCTTCACTAGTTTCCATCCGCGCACGCGTTCAGAATGGCGAAAATATTCGCGGAGCCCATTTGGCACTAACTTTTGTCATTCTAAGGAATTTGTATAGAATCCAGTGATTCTCGGCCATGTTTCAACAATTTTGACCACTCACCTATAGCCGACTGTGACAAACAATCATCCCTGTATACAGCCAACTTCACGAATGATTCTTGGAAATTTTCCTTGTTTTGACAAGAACTATTTCATATTATAATTTGTGCATTTTGATACGTGACAACACAAACTGGCACCTATTGTAACAAATCCTGTTTCCATTCTGAAAATATCAAAACTTTCTTCTGTTCATAAATAAAACTGAACTAAATATAAAGATCGATTTTGGTAGAAATCTTGGCAGGACTTTATTATGACCAATAATTACAGATTAAGTATTAACATCAAAGTTTATAACGCGCTAGAATTTTTAAGAGCAAACAAACCATGATTTCTAATTTACAAATTTTAATTAAACTGATTATTTTCATCATTAACCAATTGGTTATGACGCTAAGAATTATCACTCTTAATCTCACTGCCTTCCGGTAAGCTTTTGTACCGAATCAATTGTAATTTATATCTCTAACCTGCAGTAATAAATTTAATATATTCCTTTTCGTCTTCAATTACATTTTCGCTTGAAATATTCGGGCTTTATGAGAGAACAGCAACCAAGATTCGGGCTTTTAATTAATATTATTTATTGAGAACGATTAGTTACACGAATATAGTACCTAGCAGTTCTAATTGAAAACGACAAGCTAACAAGTGCTTCGTATACTCTATTGTTTACAACATGGATATAATGAACTCTAATTAATATCAGAGGAGCAATTAATTTTCATTTTAAAATTATTTTATGCATGAATGCACAATAAATGCTCCTATATAGAGTAATATATGATGAAGACGTAAGAAACGTTTCCTTTATTTCAGATGCGAAATTTTGGGCTGGACCAGGTCCGAAACCCTCCCCACAAGGTATCAGAATCCCCGACGAAAATGGCAAAGAAACCCCTCTACGGAGATATGACAGGAAAACGGTTGTTTTAACGCTCCCAGGCGAATTAACCATCTTCGATTTGGGTCATTTCGGCATCTGGTGCGAAGCTTTCACTGTAGATTTTGGTCACGTTCAAATTCCGGCCACCTTGAACGTACCGCCATCTCTGAAGATGCTCGGCGTCAGTCCACAGGTACGGAAACAAGCTAACCGCAAAAAAGGCACTAAAAAGAATCCACCGCGTCACTAAACATAATCTCCACCCATTTCATCATTTAATATTAATAATAAAACATTCACGACAGATGTATCAACATTATTAATATTTATTAATTATTTTTCATGTTATTAATGTTTTTGCAAATGGTATGTTGGTGATTGGCTATTGACATTTCCAGTGATTCAGCTTTAAGGTTTTTTTTATTTTTAAATTTGTGCGCAATATTGATTTGGTGTTTGTGTAAATATTGGAACTATTAATTAATAAGGTGATGGAAAAATTAATGTTAATTGTATATTATTATTTATAAAGAATTATTTAAATAAATATCATTCATCATTTTTTTTATTTTTGAGTGTATCTTTAATATGTACAGGTTGTAATTTTTTAACCAATGCAAATTTCAAAATGTTCTAGATTTTTAAGGTAATTTTTAAGCGAATTAGATCAATAAAACACAACGAATTTCAAGAAAAATAATCGAATATCCCCATATAAATAATTATGCCTCAAAAATGACTGCGAACCATGGATCATTTGGAAAAAATTCGCAAAGAATCTGCGATAGATGAGATGGTTACTCATTATACCAAACAACTGGATTTAATAATAATGAGGATAAATGTTGAAAATTAACGAAGTTATTATTAGTCAAGCACAATTGTTTTCATGCCACACCATTTGCAAATTCTGATCTGACACACAACACCATTTTTGTTCTAAATCATTTTTTTTTACTTGAAGCCCTAACCCCCTCGTACATTACGTTTCACAGATAGCAGAGATTGAAGAGTGAACCGTTCAAACTGCTTAGAATAATCGAAGGGTGATCTAATCTAAATCTATTTTAACAATAGACTTCTTCAGCTCACCATTATTATATCTATCGAGGAACTATCCATCAATGGAAGAATGTCCTTGTTTTCTTCAAAAATTTAAAGTATGAATATTGCTGCCAATAGCAAACAATCTTCTCTGGCTTGATGTCAAGCAAAGCTTCCACTAGAACTGGTTTGTCGTTGTCTTTAATGCAATATCAATACATTAATTGATGCTTCCAGTTCCTCCCTGAGCTTCACAACTAGCATATCTCATCCAAATCTCTTCGGAGATTTACTTCTAAGGCAGCAGCATCGAGCAATGTGATTAATTTCATGACAGTTGTGCATGACTTGTCCTATTTCTCTTATTTCGCAAACACACAACAATGTTACATGGTATTATTTAAATTACTCGCAATTTTGCATTTTTTAAGCCAAAGACCAAACAATAATCCCTCGATGCTTCAGAGAGAAAAGACTAAAATTGACATCTTGGGCTCTATATAATATATTCGCTTATTGTCTAACCTTGCTTTTGATCGTCCTCGTCAAATTAATATCGTTTTGCTATTTCATTACTTATAGGGGAAAATTTCTTCTATAAAGTGTCTACCAAACTGATCTTTGATATTATCTTCTTTCTCTTTTTTTTAACTTTGATGCCACGTGATATTTCTTCAGCAAAAGGTGACAACAGCAATGAATTCCAGACTTTTTAGGTAGTATCAGGACCGCCACAAAGACCACCTTTGAGATTAAAGACAAATGTTTGTACCCAACGAAATGAGATATACAAAGTATGACCAAGGATCCCCTTCGCTCTACTTTCAAAGTAATCTCCTTTTTGATATTATATACTTTTGTCAATGCAGTTTCCAGTTTGAGAAAAACTACGTCAGATTGAACATCGTCTTGAGTTTAGAGTGCAATTTCGCTTTTACCTAATCTATTCTTAAAAACGATCGTTTCAGGAGCTCTATACGCTCACGTTTCGTCATTAGCTATAACATTTTTGAGCCGAAAGTCCCAATCGTTAGTAACGCTAGCAAGTATTGATTTCTTTTTTTTTGTTGAAAATTTACTATTTTTTCCACATTTTGATCAGCGATGGGCGTGCAAGCACACCCATTTTCATTATTTTTTGATCATACCTCACATATCCTACCCAGTAAAAAATGTAACGCATATTTTGTAGTATTTTTCCAATATGAAATAATTTTCGGGCTCAGGAATCAATCTTATTCTACAGAGTAATTTTGGGCAATATTAAAAAGGCAACAACATGCACTAATGTGGCTAAAATCATAACAAAATCTGACTAATATCTTACGGCTTAAAGATCCCTTAAACTTATTTAATTGTGGCTATTTCTAGATACATTACCATATTGAGTAAAGAGTAATCTGCGTTAAAATGAAAGCTTTTTGGACGTATAAAAACGAACAACAATATTCAAACAAACTTTCACATTTAATAATAATCTGCGGATTTAATATTATAGTAACACCTTAATTATATTGATTTAACAGCAATAAATAATGTATATAATTGTAACGTTATTATCTTTGTTAATATATGCACGTCTCAGTCTAATTTACATGAATAGCAAACACTCATTTTCCAATTTATTAGTGTTTCATTTTGTTCGTTTAACTCAAGTCAAATTTCTCTTCCTATAATTTACTGTTTTTCTGCTTCGTTCGTGTTACGGTTGTTAAACAGGAATTTGTAGTAATTCGGTCATATTTTCCGGTTAAATTCTCGACGATTTACAATGATTAATTCATTTCTTAATAACGTCGTAAATACTGACAGAAAATATATTACTGGCGGTAACAAACATTGGCTAAAACAGTAGAAAAATATTTTTCATGCTTTAGCCCATAGATTAGATACAGTTACCGAAAAAAATTAAATGAAAATATCCTAGTACTAACAGATTAATAGAAACTTATTGAAATCCTTATCCATTTTCTGGCAAATCACGCAATTTATTTTTTTTATTTCCTTGTTTAAAGCTTCTTGGACCTTTTTCGAAAGCTCTTGCAGCTTGAAATCCAAAATATCCAAAATATAAATAATTAAATTATTTATATCATCTAATCGTAAAAATGTTTGCCATCTACGCAAACATTCCTGCAATCGCTTCATTATATTGTTCATGGTTCGATGTGAACATCTCAACTGAAATTTTGGTCATTTCTCTTTGGATGTCGGCTTTCAATTCTTCAATTGTAAGCGGCCGACTAAAGGACACTTCGTTTATCAGGTAACCCCACAAAAATCAGAAATCACAAGTCGACAGATCAGGGAATCTGGCCGGCCATAACAATTAGATGTGACTGTGGTCGCATTGCCATTTTCGTCCTGAAAAAAGAAGGGCCTAACACACCGTATGATGACATAGCCACACCATACGATAACTTTGTTGCTGTGCAATGGACGCTGTTGTAATTACGTAGGATTATCTTTCGTCTAATATCGAAAATTTTGTTTATTAACAAATCCCTTAAGAAGAAGAATTATCGTTACATAACATGATCGTTAGGATTCAGTTCCTGGACGATCTGTAGCTTTAATGGATGACATTTTAACTCCTGTACTAATATTATTCGAACACTTGAACTATGCAACTGTAAAGATGCTGAGTGACGACGGATTGACCGTTGTGGACTTCGCTTTTCGATCGGCTTGAATATTGTCTTGTATACGAACGGTTTGTACACGCCCTGGAGGTTATTTTTTCATTCCTCGAACCAATTTCCTCGAAATTACGTATCTGTGTTTTCTTGCATCCTAAATTAAAATGATGGTGGAATTCTCTAACCCTGTGCCTCTTCCACACTATCATTGCTCTTATAAAAAGCTTTGATGATAACTAAATGTTAAGGTGTCGTTGAAAGGCAAGCGTATGTTATTCGATGGTACCAATAGCTCACGGCTACCTACACAAAATTTACAGAATTTCCCCTTTCTTTGAATCACTCTGTATGTACTACCAGACCCTTCATAATTACCTCTATTTTAGAAAATTTGGCGAAGAAGAAAGTTTTCCATCACCATACCTACCATACGGTATAATTGGAGGAAAGTTCAAGAATTCAGGAGAGTTTTTTCGAGTACTTCCTAATATTCCCGTTACTCCTAAGAAGATCTGCTTTTACAACCCACTGAGTTAATAGATAGACTTAACTTATTTAGTTCTTCCACAAGCCGCTCTGAGTTATTATGTATTATAATTCGATGTAATTTTTAACTATTAAAGATTTGTATTGGTTACCGTCTTCAGCCGGATGTTAAGATGACAGGTAGTTTGGCACCTCAATTAATTGAGGCTCCATCTGCAAATTAGAAATTTCACTAAGTTATATAATTTTTTGCATAAACGAATGAAAGTAAAAATGCACCTCTAGATGACCTGAAAATGTATAAACTAATTTTCTATCATGATAAATCATCTCTGCTAGTATCGTTTCAAAATTTGTTGAAAAACAAATGATTCTCTTTAATAATAAAGCCTTCAATTACTATTTTTTCCGTTTTGGTCAGTTACAGATTGTTTTCTTTCTTAGATCACCAATAACCTGAACATGTGCTTGTTCTATTGCATTTCAAAAAGTTCTGCCAATGTTACATCCTTGTTTGGCTTGATTTTTCTGTTCTTTTGTAAATGCACCTTTTCTACACCAGGGTTCTAGCCTACTAAACAAATCCAATTTTCTCCCATAATTTACAAGTAACCTATCCCAAAATAAAACACTTTTCAAACCAATAATAAAATTGTTCCACCCATCCATTTTGCGAAGCAGTACATAACGTTGCTGGGTATACTTTATCCGATGTTTATGGGACTTGAACAACAGCCCCTTTATAAACTATTAAAGATGGGCAGAAAAGCACCATCAGCTGAAACGCATGAGAAAAAAACGGCGATAGTTTCTCTTCCTGATTGATCCTAAGTCCATATCAGTTTTCACCGGTGTCCAGATATTAAATACCTATTGCATTTTTTTTTACTGTAGAGCCTACTTTAGCTTCACATTATGATTGGTTAGGTTCGACCAAACCTCAGTCTTGGCATTCTACATTTTAATACAACAATAATAGCAACTGTATTTTTGATTAAGACAATAACTATAACTAGCCCAAAGATTCTTTAACATAAAGCTGCTATAACCTATCAAGTTGGCGTTTTCCGAAAGTTGCTTGGAGTGTAATTGTGAAGCGTCTAACCAAATAGACGCTCTCCTTTGATCTAAAGGAACATAGTGAATCTTAAAAATCATACTTTAAAATATGAGCAGCATCTATTAGTAGTTAATTAATTAATGAACAACAAAGGCACAACACAAAAGTAACATGTATAAATAGAAACGTATCATTTTAGTTTTATCTCCGCGTATAAAACTTTAACTTAGCAGGTTCACGTTCTAAGGGGGATGAAAGCAACCTACCCATTCACAAAAGGAAGAAATAGATAAATAAATAAAACGGTTCATCTTGTTCCCGGTCCTAGAGAGATCGCAAAGAAATACATACGTTGTCGACGACTGCATGTCGGTAGTCGGCAGATTAATCTTCGTTGGGTATCTCTGTAGCTGGCACATCGCGTCGAGATTTTTGGCCATTGTTCGTATTGTTTTGCCGCTACCAAACATTGCCTCCATTACAAGGAGTGGTAACTTATACAAGCGCTCAGTTGAAAGGGAGGATTTTAGCCTCGGGCGCAGAAAATACAGACCGTAGGGGTACAAGTATTATGTAAATTCGTATCTATAAATTATAGAGGACTCGTTGGAAAAACATGAGCTAATGTGAAATTATCAAAGGAAAGTAGAGTAAACTGAAAGAGGGCTTTCGGAGGACAAGCTGTAGGGAATTTAACTATCGAAAAGTTCAGGTAACTTCAGTATTGATGATAGCTATGTATGTATGTGGAAATCAATTCTTTTTGTAATTAAAATTATATAAGATTTAAAAAAATATATTATAAATGTAAATAGCATTTATTAATTTATGGATATCTTTAGGAGTACCTATACAGATTATGCAAATTATTATTGCATGATTTTCTCGTTAATCTGCACCTACACAAACTTCGATTTCTTAGAATACATTTTTTTAAATTTAATGAAGCTTATCATCTCTAACTGTTAATTCCTTTTCTTTCCGCCGGCAAATACTTTCTTAGTTATATAATATATTTAACTGTTATTTGAATATGCTAATGCAGAGAATAAGTTTCGTAACTTATAATATTCTAGTAGATATTCGCAAACATAGTTTTATTGATCCAAAAGGTTAATTTTAATAAATCTTGTATCTATATAAGCATTACTATTATGAATTTTAATTAATTGTAAATGTAACATTTTTATTTTTTAAGAGTCATTAAAATACATTGCAAAAATAAAGAATGTAAACTAAAACGAAAAAAATACTAAACAATTACCAAACACTAACCTAAAAATGCCGCACTATATTTGTACGTATGTAGCTGCTATTACAAGGAATGATCTCCACGAAAATTAAAATGCACCCTAACCACTTGCACCGAAAAAGAGTTTACCGCTTTTTATAGCTCACGCCGTCAACCTTGTAATTTATTAGAGTACCGTCTAAAGAATGAACACCGGAAAAAGTCCGGCAAAAGAAAAGGGCTCCGGGAACATACAAGGGGGTTTGTTTTAATTTTCTTCCAAGTCATTGTCTGTCTAAATAAAACAAAGTTTACATAATTGAAACAGAAATTTGTTCAAAATCAAGCTTTCCTTGCCCAAACCATTAAATATAATCATTTATCTACTTGATTTAAGGCCCAAGGAGTGGTCACATAAAACACATTTGTCCAATTGTTTAAATAGTGTGCTATGACTTATTGCGTTTGTAGATGTTGATATTTTCAATTTATTTACAATTCAGTTTTAGATAACTTAGATTGCATTCAATTACAGGACAAAGTATTAATCTAAACATATGTACATATGTATGTATAATATTAATCTTAAAAACTAGTTTTCTTAATACTAACTACTAACCAATCGTGCCTACGTTAAGGCAAAACTAAATATTTCGGGAAAAAAGAAAAAAAATATTTAAAAATGCTGATAAGGAAGTATGATGAATGTCAACATCGTTACAAGTATTGTTAAATAAAGTACATATTCTGTGTATTGGGGCTTTAAGTACGTGTTAGTTAGTTACTCAACAAATCGGAAGCCTCAACACCACTATGGAGTAAATTATATAAAAACGTAGCATTTATCTGGTTCCTCTGAGTTGATAAGGTGATTGATATAAATTGGGGATCAAATGAGCGAAGCATACTCAAGTTTTGAACGTATAAATGAATAATACAATGGCAGAATTGCATCAATTGATGTAAAACATCGTGTAGTTCTAATAATGAATCGCAATGTTTTCAAAGCAGAACTTGTAACCTCCAACACATGGTTCCAAAATGTTAGTTTTGAATCAAAAGTTACACCCAACCATCGTTGAAGTTGTTTGTCATCGAATTTGTAGTTTACACTTTACATTTGGGTATGCACATGTTTAATTTATTTTGATCACACCACACTTTTAAAACATTAATCTGACTTTGGAGATGTTCACAATCATCAGCAGAACGGACTCGAGTATAAATTTTTAAATCGTCAGCAAACAACGTTATTTATAAAAACTAAGAAGAACAGTGGTCCCAGATTAGTTCCTTGTGGAACGCCGGAGGATGGATAGAATGGGTGGGATTTATGATGCAAATATGATACAAAATGTTTTCTATTTTGAAGATATGAGCGAAAAAGTGACACCAATTTGGGTGAGAACCCTATTGTTTCAAGTTTATTCAGCAGTAAGTCATGAACGCTTCGGGCGAATGCCTTCGTGAAATCAGATAGATAACATCAATTTCGTCATTATTATCTAAACTCTCACACAGATATTGAGAAAAAACTGCAAGGTTAGAGACAGTAGAACGTTTAATGAACCCAAAAACTTTTGCAAAATTGCTGATAATAGCAATAGGTCTGTAGTTCAATCAATTCTATCAGATTCGCCTTTCTTGAAGATAGGAGTTAGTCGGGTAATCTTCCAGCCGTCAGGAAATACAGACTGACTTAATGCTAGGTTAAACAGAAAACAAAGTGGCTCTACTAAAGCACCAGCACAATCCTTGACGAGAAAAGTAGGGACGTTTTCATTTCCCGTTGTGAAAGTATTTTTCATTGATTTCAGTGATTTCAGTACAAGTTAACAATATTAATTAGTGGGTAATCAGAATAAACGGCGGATGGATTTGTAGCACGCCAAGGTAGATATACGGTTCAAAGTAGTCGGCAAATCCATTAACAATGAACTGCGGGTTATCAAAAATTAAACCATCAGAATTTTTTAGTAATGTAGGAATTCCGGAATTAGTTTTTTTTTGAACGAATGAAAGTCCAGAATTGTTTAGGATCATTTTTAATAAACGATTGCATGCATGTTCTATTTAAAAAATTTGAAATTGTGGTTCATCCCCACTACAACAAGATTTGTGATCACGATTTGTAATCCCCTTTCCCCTGTGGAACATCATATTTCTTCTCACTTCTAAGTACGCGTTATGTGATGGTTATGTGTGGTGTAAACAAATCCCCTTCTTCTTTTGTGCGTTCTTTTCGCAATGCTAGTTGCTGAACATGTTCCTAATAAACATTTGATCACGCTTTGCAAATCATGATCCAGAAATTTTACAAATAGAAAGCAGCTATAATTTTTGTATAACTTATTAGAGTTTATTTTGATTCTCGCTCGAAGTTCTTTATATTTTTTGAAGTATGTTGTACATATACAAACAAGCAAGATTTGCACAAGAATCGTAGTAATTAAGAAAAGAATAAGAAGAAGAGAGAATAGGAACTTCTTTCCTTTTTTGAGGCAACTGACCTACCGTGCAAGACAAAATTATCCTATCCTTGGATATCAAAATATGTTTTCCCTTTAGGTATAGATCATGCTCAAATAAAACTAGCCCGCGATCTGAAATCTGTTAAAGAGAAATATGAAGATATTATCAGGTCGCGTCTTTGGAATGATATCTTCTCAGTGTGATGACTGATATGTTCTGTTTACTTGTATAATCTCGCTGAAAGCTTCTGCGACTCTTAACGACAATAAAAAAAGATGATGACTTCGATTTTTCTAACTACCATTCCATTAATCTCGTTCCATTCGCCAAGAAAGTTATGAAAAAATAAATCTAAAATGCTATCCATGGCAGATCTCTATCATGAATCATGTCAGAAATAGTTTTTCATGCTCTGTATGCGAGCATATTTAGTTAAATTATATAAAATTTACTCCGCGTATAAAAGCGAAACGAAAGAAAAAGACTTATGCACTACAAAGTATACAAAAGAGAAAAAGACGAAACGCAGAACAAGGGCGCATCGGCTCGGTAGCCGCTTTGCTTTGAATGCCGAAAAACCGTGCTACGAGCGGAATACTCGTGAAACAAAAATATGCCGAGCGCTTGCCTGCGCCAGAGCGCTTGATTGTGTAAGAGGAAACGATTCTACGGGGTTTTTTCTGCTTGCGTGAGTGAATTTCGCAGACGTGCTGTGCGCCAGCGAAAAAGACGTAGAAGAGGCTGTAGGCGAAATCGCGTACTAGACAAATATTCAGTGGAAAAAACGCTTACGCTTACCGGTTATTCTATTCATGAAATTGCTGCAAATTGATTAAACAAAAAAATCTAGATAGAAAGTGTTGTAAAAAAATAAGTGCTACCTTTTTTTGTTGAATTCTTCGTCAATAACAGACGAAGCTAACATTAGCTAGTTTATGGCCTATAGTGGTTATCAATACATTATTTATTACAGGAAAAAATGCATTGATTTCCTCAGTCTTGATTTATTTGCGCTATATCCCACCCTTTCAGCTGTATCATTAACGTTTTAATCATTACAACCACTAGAATAAACTGAACTTACAATTAATTTCAACAATTCTTTGCCCTTCTCAACTGTATTGATAATATTTGGATCAATACCACCAGAATAAAATAACTGTAAAATAATGGTACGATATAGCAGTGGCATAAAATTGAAACCACAATCTAACCATTTTGACCTACTAATTTAGTTTTCTTTACCTTACTGTTTGTATTGAAAACTTATTTCACTAAAAAGAGTGATTAAAAAGTTTGTTGTGCCTAGAATTGAATCTTGTTGCCAATCTATTTACTATCTATAATTAGTTTTAAAAGAAACGTTTATCAAAGATTATTTATTAACCCTGAGATATCCGGGCGCATCAGAGAGTTCTTTTTTAATCAAAGATATCTTTGCTGAAAATTAATATTTTTTGGAATTACAGTGACTTTTTTTCGTGATCATTAGGTGCTTTATTATTGCAAAAGACTTTTGAATTTAGAATTATTTAAACATCTAGCATCACGTACCACCCGGTCCTCTAAAGCCCCTGAATTTACAAGTTCCTGCTTGTTCTAAAAATATAATACTGCGCTGGTAATTCTATGATATTGCGGAGGTCCATGCAAATCATGACATGTTCGACCTACGAATGTTATAAATACGGTTCAATTGAGTCACTTCAGTTTGCAACAGATTTGTCGTAAACTAATTCTTACATAATGTGAATTAGAAGAAATAGCATAAAGCGGAGATGATGGGGAATTACTTGAAAGATAATACCCTATCCACAGATGATAACGAATCAGATTATGTCGAAGAAGAGATGTCCGAAACATCAGTGTTTAGAGTTCTCGTGATAACAAAACTTCTGCATCTACAATAACAATTTCAGGCAGTTCGTCATTACGTAATGAATCAGTAATATAGAATGGTATTCGGAGCCTGCAACTACCTGGAGGAAGAGCAGCAGTTAAATATATAATCAAGTCAACTCCTGGACCTACACGTTTTGCCAAGGGAATATGTGGTTCAATTGAGTCATTCTTTTTATTATATTTTCATAAACCATTATTAGATATCATTTGCAAGTGGACAAATAAAGAGGGGGCTACAGTTTTGATAGATAACTTGAAATCGAAGAATTGAAAGTGTTTATTGGGGTCCTGATCCTCATCGGCGTATTCAAGTCCCGAAATTAATCAGTAATACAGATGTGGAGCATCAATCAATGGATTGAGTCCGAATCGTTCGATCTCGCCTCAAGAACATTCTTGTTAAATTAGAAACATCAATTTCCACCCCAAGTTGCCGGGGTTCCGCAGGTATCGTTGCTTGGACCGACTCTCTTCCTTATTTATGACTCTCATCGAGGAGTGAGGAATTAGATTGTCTTCCTCATTTATATGCATGATCGAGGCGAAATGCGTAGCTGTTCGATACACTAAGAAGCGAGGGCCACCCCACGATAATATTATCGTTGGTATTATCGTTGATAAGATCGTCAAAAGATTTATGAGTGCCAGATCGATGCTCCTGCCGCCGCTCTTTTCGAGAAGTTCCCTCTCTCTAAGAATCGAGGTTCTGATTTACTTGACATTCCTTCGTCCCACCATCACCTATGGCTCGCTGTCCTGGTCGAGTCTGGCCAAGACTCATCTAAAGAGATTGGAGACCCTCCAAAATAAGATCCTCAGGATGATCGTCAGGGCCCCATGATTAGTTAGGAATACTCAATTCTGGGAGAACCTGGGAGTCCCTTCCCTCAAGGACCACATCTGATCTCTTGCTACAAGACCCTGGAGAGGCCTACAACATCGGCAAACCCGCTGATCTCCCGTCTGATCGGACACGCCCCTGATAGACCACCGCCCAGGGTGAAGATTAGAAGGGCTCTCGACATTGTTGCGGACCAGGACTAGCTCAAGAAGGTGTAACATCCACCAGCGCCAACTGCCGCGAGAGTGACCACATCACCAAGTCTTATCATCAACAACTCAAGGCCTAAAGGGCCATATCAGAGATCAAAAAGCTTAAGGACCTCAACGTCCAGCCCTAGAAAAGAAAAGTAGGCCCATAGATGTGGAGTAAAAAAGACGGTAGTGCAATTTTCAATCAAGTAAGGAGTAGAAATCGATTCCAAGACTTATTACGTTGTTTACGATTTAACGATGCTGCAGTACGAAGAGCTAAACAAAGAAATAATAAACTGCAACCAATTCATTCGTGTTTTGATATCTGGAATTTATATTTGAGGGACCCATACAATCCAGGATGGTGCATGACGATAGATGAACAATTAGTGATTTTCCGAAGACGTTGTCCATTTCGACAATATATTCCCTCAAAGCCAGGGCATTATGGCATAAAATTTTGGGAAATTTGTGAAAGTGCAACTTCTTATGTTTGGAAAATGAATATTTACAAAGGAAAAGAAGCCGGAGAAGAAAGAACTGTGACACAAGTTGAACAAGTAATAAAAAGTCTTGTAGTAGAAATTGAAGGCTGTGGAAGGAACACCACACACAGGTCGATGACACCAACCCCGCCGTAGACTACGTGGCCATGGAAAATATGACGGAACCTACAGTGACAAGGAGACGGTGCTGTATGTATCCGCCATTGCAGAAAGAATAAAATTATTTGCACCTAGATAAGTTAATGGAAACTGTGGTGCTTAGAGTCGTTTAATTCATAAAAATCGAAATAAAACATTATTGAATTACATTTATGTTTTATACATTTTATTCATTCATAAACACATACTATCATACCTGTACAATAACATACAACACTTTTGTGTCTCCTTCAATCATAACAGTATTGAATGCTTAAATTGCTTTACAACACATATCTTTGGGACATTATTTTTCTTGTTGTTATACATGTCTAATACACCTTCAACCTGTTGCTTATTTCGCGCCTAAACAACTGCCACCCTCCCCCCACTAGCTCTTTAATTGTTAAATGTTTCTGTTGTTACAGAAGCGCCTGTCCCCCATGTACCCCAATCTTAACGATACATCACCGTCGCTCACCCAGATTACCAACACACAGTCGCCACGACAGTTAGTGGGGGGACATTTAGAAGCCACGACATATCGGCCAGCATCACATTTTCCTACCACACTACTGCAACATCAACAACAAATACACAATCAACAGCACTCGCTGGTGCAGCGCAGAATTAACAAGCCCTCATCGACCCCTAATAGTTTAGATGTTGATTTTCGCGAACGGAAACCCTTGAATGGTATCATACAAAGTTCGCCCGGTTTCGAAATCACACAACCAGCTTTCGTGCAACACAGGCAAATCTATCAACCCGTGCAAGTCCTACCCGCAAACTTACCGCAAATCCAACAACCGTTACTAATACAGAATCCGGTGCAGAATTATTTCGGTGTCGGTGTCGATAGGATTGATATTAATAATTACCAACCGCAGCAAAGGAAACCGGTTCCCTATACTCCTTTTAATTTTATACAGCAACCGACGCCAGAGCAAATCGCGTATAATAATCAACTCATACAAAATAGACAGCTTTTGGAAGCTCAATTAAGTAGACAACATAATAGGTTTGAGTTACCTCAAAATTCTCATTACCAACACTTCGGATAAAAATCTTTATATCTCTTTGTTTCACAAATTGGTGTTTTATATAAGATTTTTTTATCTTTATAGTTTTGTGCTATAGAATATATCATTAAATAGCAGTAAATTATTTATTTATTTATTAATTTTTGATGAGAAATTCAAAACAATCAAATTAGAATAAAGGATTTCCCGAAAGAAATAATGCAGTCTACCCCCACTTTATACACGAAGACCTAATTTAAGCGTACCATATAAAAATTTAGTGCATGATGTTTTCACGGCTTTTAGATAAATCATTAACTCCATATAATACCACAGAAAGCCCTCCCCCCCTAAAAACAACGTTCACCGATAACAATATTTGTAGCATTGTCTTGTTGAAACCACATATGATTTACATCCATTTCATTTATTCATTGCCAAAAAAAAACTGCATTATCTCGTTTTAAAAGATATGGTTTTATAATTGCACTATATTATAAACTACACTATATGTATAGACAGTTGTTTTCGTTTTTATTTATGGATAAATTAGCGAAGCAATCATAAGCTGCTGCATACGTCTTTTTTACGGCATTTTTTAACCTACTATAGATCGTTTCCTCTACTTCGAATTAGAGTCGTTCAAACTCATTGGAAGAAGACAGGTATTGGATCAAGATGCTTCTTAATGCATTTCAAACGTCTAGAGAATGTTCGGCTGTGATTCTGCCACCATTATTAGATAACCGCAAGCTGTCAAACAAAGTACTTCTCAAAAAATTATCCTTAGATCGTACCCCACACTTGGAAAAAAAATATAAACCGAAAGTTTGTGTAATGAGGGACATTTTTCGGCCATCACTACTTGCTCAACCTGCTTCTCCCTAAAGTCGTAATAACTTTTGATTGTTTCATTACAGTACAAATTTAATTTAAACCTATGTGGTAGAAAAACGAATTCTTTCTGTGTATTGTATTGTCTTGCTTTTCAGTTCCTTTTAATACTTTTTTTAAAAAGCTCCACTTTACGTAAATGATATGCGGTGAAATGCCTGCAAAGTGAAATGTGACCAGGAACGAGAAAATAACCGTGTGACCTCCATTAGGTACATAAATATCATGTCCGCAATTTATAGTAAATATATATTTAATATGATAAAGATAATCTTGTATAAAACGCCAATATTACAACATTATATAACTTACATCTTCAAAGCAATCTTCATGAATAACTTATTTGTGCTTAAATAACAGTACCTATTGTTTTATTGCATCAAACGGGTTGCTATTAATATCATTTTTAATAAATTGGTGTTTGCAAACTACAGTATTACAGTTACCATTTATTTTGCTTTATTAAAGAACTTTGTTATAATTTGTAAAAGACAAAAAAATATGTATCATCATCAACGCAGTATTATTACATCTTCGCTTAATTAAATAACGTAATTCGTGATATGACGCATTCATTCGAAAACATTAGGAACATTAGATTTAAATCAAGGCAACACGAGCAACGAGTTATACATAATTCGTAATTAAACCAATGAAAGGGTCCTATTGTTAATTGACAGTCAAAACGTGTTTACTCGTTTAGCGCTCCCAGTAAATACGATTTAACATAGAAACTATTCTCGGCAAAGTGAAACCTAAGTAGATCCCTAAAGCGTTAACACGTACTGCTACAATGCCTAAATAAGCCGAAAATGTACTTCTAACCCGATGATGGAAAATTGTGATAAATTCTTTTTAAAGAAATAGTGCTTTTAACACTTACGGTTTGTAAAAATTTTTTTTATATTTTATTTATAGTATTATTTATTCCTTTCTAAAACTGTTTTATTTATATCGTACAATAACAAGTATGTTATAAAGGGTTTAAAAAGGAACATTATGCCTATTATACCTGTAAACTGGGCCAGTCCTACACTTTCTTTTTATGTGTATATTTTTATATTTTCTATACATTTTTTTGTAAATAAACTATTGTGGCTATGACTCTGTGAGTTTGCTTTATTATTGGAAACATGTAATCATATTTTTATTTTTTGGCATTTTCTGCCCCATACAGTTCTACCACAAAGTCTGGAAGTAGTGGAAGAGGAATTTGCATCTTTGCAACTATGTATATTATACATTTCAAATTATGTTTTAAAGCAATCTGTATGTCTTTGTCTTAATAGCTACCGGATATATTTCTTTTCTATTTCGAAAATTTAAAATACGGTAAGTAAAAACTTTGCACGTCATTCTTTTTAGCGAAGGAAATCTCTTTCAACCTTCTTATTTTCAAAGCAATTAACTGAATGAATTTAGCTAAAATTTGCGTTGAGAAATTTGTAGGTACAACTAAGCATGACAATTTAGAAGCTTTTGTTCAAAGGTTTTATGACCTCATTTTACTTATGAACAGTAAAATATTGATCATGACAATTTCTAATTTGGCCAAGTATTCCATGACCATATAGTCAAACTTACGGTTCAACTAGGCTGAATTGTAATTATATTACGTGCATTTTTAGAAGTAAGCTTGTTTCTAATCGCTTCAGTATCATGTCCTTAACTGAGTCCTTCCATGAAGCAACCTTTTGTTTTTAATATAACGGTGGTAACATTGAAAAATATAATAACAAACTGCTGAGTTCACTCATACCCAGGTACTGCTTCCTGCTTGTTTGTCACTACTACCAACTATTATCTAGATATAGCATGTAAATTTGATACAATACCTGCCCAAACACGCCAACACGGCCAGCCTCTATTTAATATTCAATGTTTTGATATAAAGTTAGATTTTCTAAATACATTTTTTATCATCAAAATTTTGAGAAAACTCGAGACGATCAATTGTTATCCTGGAACACCACTTCATATCGGCTATCTTTTGCAAACTTGCAATGTTTCAACTATCAACCCCAAACTATGAAGTAAACAAGGTTTTTACTGAAGATCAGAAGGGATGAGTAAGGCAATTAACTGTTTTCATAACTTCAGAAAAAGACACACTAGGAATTATCTTAATAGATTTTTTAAAGACTTTAATGAATGAAACCAGAACCTTTTTGTAGAAACAGAACAAGGATATATGTATAATTTGGAGGGGATTAACACTGGAACTGTACAGAAATCTGCTAAAGTTTTAGCTATGAAAAGGCAACCAACCCTAAACTATAAAATAAGCAAGGCTTTTACCGAAGATCAAGGGATGCCGGGAGAGGAGAGGGAGGGGGGAGCAGTTGACTGTCTTCATAACTTCAGAAGAAGACACACTAAGCATTATGTTAATAGATTCAGATTCCTCTAAGCACTGCTTTTTTCCTACAATTTTGTTGGATATATTGTGCCATAGAGCTTTTACTGTTTGTAATAAAGCGTCTGGAATAAATTCCCCTTTATATTCAATATCAAAATATTGACCAATACGATGTTTTACTAATGAGAGATACTAATCTTGACATATTTCAAATGCTAAAGATTAACTTCATCGCAACCAAACAATTCTCCGAGAATGAAGTTTCGTTTTCTTGTCCACCATTTTATTTTCACTTCTTATTCCCTTCACAACATAAAGGACAATCGAATCGGTGACTTTATTTTTATTTGACGACCAACACATCGGTTAACTGTCCTTTTAATATCGTCATCCAGTTAGGTTGTTTGCATAGTCATTTACTGTTAAAAAATCTATTGCCAACAGTGGTAAAGCATCCTCTCCTTTTTAAATCTGATTTGACGGACAACATATTGCTGAACGTGGAACGCCAAACATCAGATCATCGACTTTAGTTGGCACGATTTTCTTGTTTACGAGGATGGATCAATATATCCACAAAAAGACAGTGTCCTCCGAGCTCAATACATTTCGTCCAATGTTTCACCAATTTTTTTGATCTTCTCCAAATAATAAGATGTATCGAGCTTCTCAAAGTAGGTGCTTGAACGTAATTGGAGCCAAATTTTTCACTGAGCCACTTCGTCAGATTTAGATACAGACACTGTGAACTAAATCCAGAGAATACAGCGAATGACGGCAGAAATTTGCCAATTTTCCATGCAAAATCACTGTAGTATTTATCAAACTAGTGCTTGGTTCCGAATCCTTCAACACAATGTCGTTTATTCTTAAATTATTTCTGGTGTAATGATCTCTCCATAAAATCGCTGCAAACTTAGCGTCCGTTTAAGTGATGGTTCTCTGCCTCAAAAAATGCTTAATAAGCACTCGAAATTGATTGTTTTTCATGCGTAAGATTGTCTATTTCTTCTTGTTATGAAACTTCATCCAACCAAATCACACAGTTTTCTCAAACATTGAAGTTGCTTTTACAGTTTTGGTGTTCGAATAATATATCAATGTAGACATATGTAGATTTATGATTTGCGATTTATTATACTACATACTATACAAAAAGTTCCCAATATTCGCTTGAATCTAGAAGTAGGTGATAGGGTTTAGCATTTTTTTTTCATTTACAACAGACTCAAGCCAAAAATTGGTACAGTCTGTATAGTCACTCATACTAACGTAGTAGGTACTGATTAAACATGTAAATTACTCTAGAGCTTTTTTCATTTTATCTTTGTTTATACACACCCTTGAGTATTAGTTTACTAACCAAACCGTCCTTAACAATATTGATACTACTTATATATGTACTATACAAAAATCTAATTTTTTTAATTTTATTTGACAGTCAAAATTAAACTGCGAAGTACTTTATGATGATCTAGCCTTTGAAGTTCGCTGGGCAATTGCAGGAGACAGCATTGTATTACAACTTGTCGCCAGATTAGGTAAGTGATTATACAATTTAAAAATTGTTAGTTAAATTTAATACAATCGCGATTGTACTTTATCAGTAACTTAAGTTATGGATGAATAAACTCGAAATTTTACTAATTAACCGAATCGCCTTCTAAATTGGAAATGAATTCCTAAGATAATCACGAAGTTTAGCGAAATCTTTCCTTCTTTCTTCGCATTCTTAAGTCCTTCACGACATTGTCTTTAATTTATGCATTAATCAATCGTGATGAATAGTAGATGGTGAGCTTTCTTTATCGCATTAAGTATAAGCGATGTAAATTTCGAATTCAAGATATATGAAAGAAGGAATTTTAAATAGTGTTTAACGAACTTTATCAAAAATTTTGCCTAAAATGTAAAATTAAAGTTCCATTTATATTATGTACTTACAGCGTATTTCTTTTTATAATTACATGGATGAAGGGGTAAAAGGTTATAATTTAGCACAACTCAAACATTGACTTAGTTATGAGATAATGAAGTTACCATATTATGGATGTTTTATCGATTTATGTTAACTTACTACCTCATTAAAGTCAATCAAACATCTTGTACAGATTTAATGACACCTTTCAAGATCAATTTACCTAAATGAATCTGCGAATATGCAAATGACGATAAGAAATGTAGAAAATGAGTAAAAACATTTTTGTAAAACTTGTCCTAAATATGGTACACCTCGTTATCATTTGCCATGTGTTCGTTTAATCGCAAAGCGCAGATTTTAAAAAGCAGGACAGTAGCACCATTTAACGGATTTAAAATAAAATAAACTTTAATCCTCTCTTAACACGGTTATAAGGCGACACAAAGTATACTCCCATAAATAGTATTTATGGCTTTTTAGTGCTTATCTTTCTTAGTTTACCTTCTTTCCCTTTGTAGGTCAATAAAAATGCAGTTTATTGAGTTCAATTTATATATAACAGAATGGAAATATAACATCTTTTGAATAAAAAAAAAACAAATTGTTTGGAACATACATACATATGTATGTGTGTCATGTAACACATCATTTAAAAATTTATTGCCAACTCTGTAGCGATTTGAAAATTGTAGTTGCAGTGCTTGAACTGCAGCTAGGTTATACAAAGTATTGTGGTTTCATTTGTGAGTGGGACAACAGACTCAAAGTATGTATGATGTTTAAAACTAAATAAATGCCACCAAAGACATCACTGGAACCTGGATCAAAGAAGCTTGCAGATGGAACCCTTGCTGACTGCAAATTTGATCTTAAAAACTTAACACTAGAAAAATGTTGTCAATGCTATTGGTCATAACGGCACCGCGTTTCGTTATCTCCGAGAAACGGGTCGATAGCCGCAGTGGTAAGGGGGCTATAATCAAATAAATTCTTTCCTACAGAAATATAATTTACTGAATATTAATCAGCATGGATTTAGGAAATTTAAATCTTCTGAAACAGCTCTATCCGGTTACATATAGGAAATTTGCAAGAACATTGACGACAGCAAGTACGTCGTTGATTCGGTGGACAAGAACATACTATGTCAAAAGCTGGAACGAGTGGGATTTAGAGGAGTTGCCTTACAATGGTTACATTCGTACCTAAAGCTCCCGAAAAATTAAATAACACAATTTCCAGTGAAGAAGGATCCGTAGATCTTGGTGTGCCACAAGAATCAGTCCTGGGGCCTCGTTTATTTTCGATTTTAATCAATGACTTACTAGATTTTCTGATGTCCACAGGACATACAGTGCTTTTCGCCGATGACACTTCTATTCTTGTATCAGCAGACACAGCTGAAAAACTCGACAGAAAGATTGATGGTACAATTAAACAAATAACAATGTGATGCGCTAACAATAGGTTAGTATTGAATGTGAATCAAACCGAAAAAATCTACTTTTATAAACGTAGACCTATTCCTACTAAATTGCATAACTATGAGTTTGTTAAGTGTACAAAGCTACTGGGAGTTTTCTTTGATGTTAAAATTACCTCAGAGATATTTCCTTCTCTATCTAAAATTATTCCTAGGTATTTATATAGATTGACTTGTTCTATTCATTGATCATTTAGTTTTTATGTTCGTTATTCCGTTTTCTTTACCCACTACCATTACTTTTGTTTTAGTGATGTTTATTTTGAGCCTTCTTCTTTTTAATTCTCCTTCCCAGACTTGTAAATTTTCTTGCAAATCCTGTTCTTTCCCTGCGCATACCATCAGGTCATCTGCAAAAGCGCAATTCGATAAATATACTGGTTGGAGTACCCAACATGGACTGCTCGTATTCTGTTATTCACTGCTTTTATGACGTCATCCATAATCAGCGTGAAAAGTGTTAGGCTGCCGCCCTGTCTTAATCCGTTTTTGATGTGAAAAACCCGGGACTGCGCATTATCCTTCCTTATGTAGTTCTTATTGTCCTTGTATATACTTTGTATACCTCTTCTTAGTTTGTTATTGACATTTCTTTGCGCCAATACTTTCCAAATCTGTTTTTGTGACTCTCTATCGAAAGCTTGTTCTAGGTCCAGGAAAGCTAGGTACAACTCTCCTTCTTTTGCTCTAGTTTTTTCATTTGCTTAATTGTGAAAATATGATCTTGAGTGCTTCTACCTTTTCTAAATCCACTCTGAGTTTCAGCTAATTGCCCTTCTATAACATGTTTGAATCTTTTCTCTAAAACACATTCATATGTTTGTAATGTAATACCTCTGTAGTTAGTGCAGTCACTAGAGTCCCCTTTTTTGTATATTGGGATGATTATGCCAGTCGTCCTCCGGTATTCGTCCTTGGTTCCATGCTTTGTTAAATATAAAAGTCAACATTTCTATGCCTTTGGTTCCTAATGTTTTTATCAGTTCTGCATTGATGTTGTCATGTCCGGCTGCTTTCTCTCTGTTTATATGTTTTATTGCTTCTATCACTTCTTCCTCACCTATGCTATCTTATTCGTCGTCGATTTCTATATACGTTTCTTCATCCGTTTCCGCTCTTCCTACCCCCTCTGTGTTCAG
This sequence comes from Holotrichia oblita, assembly GCA_023690525.1. NCBI lineage: Eukaryota > Metazoa > Arthropoda > Insecta > Coleoptera > Scarabaeidae > Holotrichia > Holotrichia oblita. The sequence goes on from CM043019.1 coordinate 119,155,962, forward strand.
TCTCTTCACTAGTTAATACTCTATTATTGTTTGCTTTAATGTGTCTTATTGTGTGTTGTTTATCTCTCCTTGCGTTCTTCATTACCTTATAAAACAGTTTCTCATTTTCTCGGCTATCCTTTTCCATTTTCGTGCCAAATTCTTCCCATGCTTGTGCCTTTGCCTTTAGTATCATTATTTCTTTTACTTCTTTTCGTTTTTGCTAATGTGTTGTGTAGCTTTGATCTGAACCATCTCCTAAATGCTGCTTCCAAAGTTTCTTTTCCTTCCTCACTTCTTCTCTGATGTGTTCATTCCACCATCCTGTTTGTTTTCTACATTTATTGTTGGACACTACTCCGCATGTTTCTTTCGCTACTGATATATATGGTGTTTTCAATACGAGCTAAAAGAACATTAGAGTGCAGAATAGAAGTCACCAGAAGAGCGAAAAGAGAAAAATTACGCTTTTAGAAGCGCAGTAAATTTGCTCCTGAAGGTAAGACGGTGAACGCAGAATATCATCTGGGAGTTCTACAACGATTGTGGAGCCGAATTCGAGGGAGAGCCAGGCAGTTAGACGGTGGTTGTTGCACGACAATGCACCATCGCATCATGGTACGTGAATTCTTGACCAAAAAATTCGTCAATGTTATTGATCACACACCGTATCCACCTGATTTGGTTCCGTGTGACTTCTGGCTATTTTCCAAACTGAAATTTGCGATTAAAAGAAATCGTTTCGATACCATCCCAGTCATCCAAAACGCTTCGACCGCCGATAAATATAAAAAATGTTTCGAAAAACTTGTTGAGCGTTTCGTGCGCTGTATTGACTTATCTTAGTAGGAGACTATTTTGAATAAACAAGAATAAAAATCAAAAAAATAAACGCTTCGTATTTTCTTGAGGCTGGTCTGATTGGATCCGGTATAGACTGTGTAGATATCTTAAAACTACAACAAAAATCTAAATTTAGTTTTTATTTAAAAGACGTTCCAAGTTTGTGGAACGTTTCATTTAAAATATGAAAGTTCATGCGAAGAAAAAAATTTTATATTAAGCAATACATAAATTATACGAACAACTTTTTCTTTGCTATCCATTGTGGTACAGTCTGAATATTATATTTACAAAATAAATTTTTCTCCCAATTAAAGTAACTCTTGGATGTTGCAAACCGCATTGCGTGTAGTAAAACCTCATAAAATTCATTACGCCATCTAAACGACATACATACATACATACATACACTGAATTATATATTCTCCGTTCTCTCATTTTTACCATTATATAAGAGAACCATACCTAATAATTTAGAACTATAATTTAAAAAGTAACTTATCAAGGAAGGAGAAGCAATAAAAAGGATTACCTTACGACCAAATAATACATTGCGAAAATTGCATAATTTTAGTGGTCTCCTACTTAACGAAATGATTTCAGCAATAACACCATTCAAGAAACGTTTACAATGAAATAAACTAAAAATAATTCAGAGAAAACCAAGTTCGCTTTCGAGAAAAAAAAAGTGAAAGGTTATGTGATGATATATCTCGGAAGGCGTATAAGAATCTTTTAGCACATCATAACGTACACTTTGACCGCATGATGATTCCGTTATAAGGGAACGGCTATGGTTACCAATGACCTTTTGAAGACCATTCGCTTCGCTGTTAAAATGTGATGGTATATTATATGATAAAATACTTAATTTAGAATTCACTCACGGTCGCTACTATGAGATGATTATCCATTATACTTGTGAGTGAAATAATTGTTTTGCAATGATGATATACCTCCTAATGGATTTTTAACTTTTACTTTCTAAAACTATAAACGTTTGGAATAAGATTATAATATTGGGTCGATTATTTTTTAAATTAAATGACTCACAATTAATGAACAACAAAAATATACTTACGTTAAAGTTCTAACGTCTTCTAAGCCTCTTGAAAACGACACTTATTTCTAAAATATCATTTTCTAATGCACTTACTCTTGCCTTTGCACTTGATGAAACAAGGGTTCGGACGATGAAATTGCCATGAAAAAATTTAAAGGACAAAAACAACTGACTAAATGGAGTTTGGGTCATTTTAAGATGATTGGTTCTTCAATTTTAAAAAAACGCCATAATTTGTTTAAATCAAAAGCCAGAACCAGCCAGGAATGTGCAAGAAAAAAGGCCGCTATAGATCCAGTTATCATCTGCAGATATTTCAGCCGTTTGAAAAAGATTCTGACCGAGCTCTAGACCTGGAATTTGTATGGCAGTAGCTAAAGTCTGGATTCCTAGTATTTTGGGAAGAGAACACACAACTTTTGTGTTACCTACTAGTGCTTCCGCTCATTGAGCACCACGTTTTATAATTTTTAAGGGAAAAATACCTGGAACCAAGTATCTAGAGCATTAGATTAAATTAGATGAATGGTGGGTGCATTAGGGACTAAGTTCCTCACCAGGGGCGTCGTGATTCATCTAATAATAAGAGCATTGACCTAAGAAGGCAAGGGCTTCCCACAAGAGCATCGGGCTATCCCTGAGGTCGCCTGGACGCCTCTAATTGCCTGAAGGGAGCTGGGTTTTATCCCAAAGGCGTCGGAGTTACCCTAATTGCGAGAGGGTTCACAGAAGAACCCAGAGGCTTCTCAGAAGGGCATCAGGCTGTCCTCGACGTCGACTTGGATTTCTGAATTGCGTGGGAAATCACCTAAGAACGTAGGGTTCTCCTGAATCGCATTGGGCTTCCCATGAGGGTGGCGAAGTTCACCTAATAGCGTGGGGGTTCACCTAAGAACGCAGGGGCTTCCCTGAAGGGCACTAGGGAGAAACGTGGATCAGGGTCGTCAAGACTGAAATTAGAAAATCCGAAATGTTCCTATTCAGTTCTAATGTTATTTTCGGAGAGCGAGTTTTTTTTTAAGGAGACATTGTAGCGCTGTCAGAGACACCAACTAGAAACCGAAGAGAATGTACAAGATATAGACCTTGCGAAAGATAATGCGTGTGGGTACTCATCTAGAATGCTCACATTATTTGTTACTGTCAATTATAAGTCCATCAGCATCAACTTCTTGACAGGCCATTTCAACATTATCGCTGAAAAAATGCTGAGACTGTGTCAAATGGGTGTTTGTTAAATATGCTCTAAAAAAAGATTTAAACTGTTACATATTATATAGGTCTTGTGCAGAAAGAAGTAGTCCATCGTTAAAAGATAAAGCTTAAAATCTCTGGCGTTTTTTTTCCTGATTCCATTGAAATAAATACTGCTATTACAGCAGATTTGAATATCATTATTACATTTACCCATCTACACTAAGACCTGAATTAATATAGGATATATATTATTTTAGTTTTGGCACTTGTATTTACCCCTCTCTATCCTAATCATTTACTTTTTTGCAGAACCTAGAGAATACATGTCTTTCGGGATATCAGGCGAGAGTAAGAAAACAGAGATGATAGGTGCAGACGTTACAGTTGCATGGATCGACAAGGACACCTTAAAAGGATACGCTATAGATTACTACCTCCAAGACAAATCTCAATGTTCAGGACCAACTGGTTCTTGTCCAGATATGAAATTCAAAGTAAGCATGAAAAACATATTCAAGTAGATATAAATATAACTTCTGTCTCTTTCCTCAGCCTAACACGAACAATGTCAGACTACTAAACGCCGCAACGGTAAACGGGTATTCGATAGTGACGTACCAAAGACCTCTAAAAGCATCCGATGAGTACGACAAGGCAATCGTTACGAACGAAACTCAAGCTGTAGTTTGGGCAGTTGGTCCACTAAATCAAAGAGACGAAGTATCTTTTCACAGCGATTTCACCAAAGGTAAACTCCTAATAGATTTTGGCCGTCCAGCCAAATGGAATTGTCCAATGCCGGAATCTGAGCAACCACATATGAAAACTCAATCGGCAGCAACCTCAAATTATGAAGCTCAACAGCAGGAAGCGATTAAAGAAGCTAACGAAGACGTAACAGATCTTCCAAAACCATCCAGGACTAGAAATGGTGAAAGAAGACGTGGTCCTAACAGAGGTGGACAACAGCAATCATCACAACAGCAAGAGCAACATGAAGAAATTGAAAAAAGTGCAACTCGAAGACCTTCTGAAAGACGAGGATCGATTAGGACAACGCAAAAAAGTTTGGTTAGTAGTAGGGGTGTACCGACACCAGCACCTGTGAAGAAGAGAGATGCTTGGGAGATACCGCCTATATTATGTAACGAACCTGATGATGGTGTTTTTTATGCGCAAATGGGACCTACTGGTGGTAAACATGGTTATCCAGCGATAACAGGTAATGTAAGCTTTTTATCTAAAAAATAAAATCAGTTAAGCGTCTTTTTTTAATTACTGTAAAATCGACCTAATTTATATTAAAATAAACCTGCAGAATAGGATTGGTTAAATTTCCTCAATCTCGATTGCAGGTCACGTCGGTTGGGGAATTTCATGGTATATTAATGGTCTCCTAATACCTGAAATTAACGTGGTCAGAGGCCAGACGTACACATTCGTCGTAGAGGGCGGTTTAGATCCGGAAGTTCCGGCCAGATATCATCCGTTTTACATCACAGACGACCCAATTGGAGGATACGAGTATAAAACCCCGGAAGAACGCAAGGTGAGATAAACAGAAAAATATAATACACGTATACATTTAGTGGCGTTCGTAACGAATTTAAGTTACAACTATGTAAAAATGTTAGATCGATTATTTCGAAATATCCATTACACACAACAAAATAAGCCCCATTCATTCATTTTTCATTATAAAAGTCGTCCTTTATCGCTGGAAAATGTTAAAGAAAGTTACGAGTCCCGAACACCTGCCGTAAAGCAATTATTATAAATGACAGTTTTTTTCGGTCGTTCAGGGGAGGAACCTTTGTCTTAAATCAAATTAGCCGACGACAGGCAGAGCTATCGCCTGACATAAAACCGTTAAATTTTCATGGAAATTCGCAATAAATGGTAATAAATATATAATTGCCGACATCATTGTGTACCATCAATTTTTTAAATATTTCGAAACGAATGCAATAGCATGTTAGACAAAATAAATACATTCAGTATATTAATAGTGGTAATATACATGCAAAATAGGATTTATAAGAATTTAATTTGATAGGGCACATTCCTTAAAGTCGGTAAAGTATCTTCAAAATTTCGAACAAAATAAAACGTACTTTAAAATAACAAAGCAACATTTCGTACAGATCTTGGAATGACGAACGTTTCATTAGGAAGCTGCCATCAAATAGCCTTAATTGCGAAAATATTCCATTTATACCAATTGATTCCACCTTTTTTTTTAAATCAGCACTTATTTTTTGCAAGTTACACAATCTCAAAAGTGCTGTGTTTGTATAGTTTTGGCTTGATTATGAATTTAAAGCTATTATTTTTATTTTTCCAGGCCGTCAAAATTTTCGCTGGTGCAGTAACAGACGAACAGGGTAAAACAACTCCAAATGGTATTGGTAGATTGTGTCACTGGACCCATCAAGGTGACACAGACGCCGATGATTTTGAATCTTTCGGAGCCTATCAACGAACATTGGAGTTGAAATGTGATCAGGGAGAACCGGGAGTGATACAATGGACACCAGATAAAGACACTCCCGATACAGTATACTATCAAGTAAGTATAAATATTGGTTGAAAATTTCAAACATAACTTTTATATCTTTCCTCCTTGCAGTGTTTCACTCACAGATATCTTGGTTGGAAAATCAATGTTCTCGACAAATGCGACTTATCTGCTTCCGGTAGCGATCCCCAGCCAGTCTACGTTGCACCACCTCATTTCCTGGAAGATTTAAGAACACCCGATCTCGAAGCTAGTTCTTCAATAGCTGTAGAAACTCGCGTAAAATCGAATCATATCCAGGAAGAAGATAAAAATGTAGCTTATAACATCTACAATATAGATTTTCAGGGACCAGCAAAATTCCCGAACGAAAACGATGAAGAAGAACAAATTACTTTTTTACACCCACCAGCAATGATTCCACCAATTCCAAATACTAATCCGGCTCAACCTCCAGCAGAGAATTATTTCAATCAGAGCAATTTTAATGCATTTCCTTTAAAAGAACAACGTTTTAAGAATGTGCCGCATAGAACTCCTTATTTACCGTCAAAAATAATACGAGTGCCCCCACCACCTAACAGACCAGTCCCTTTTATGATTCAAAATCACAGGATGAATAGACCTAACGTGATGATGCATAAAAAGACTTATTATAGACCTCAAATTAAGCCGACGATGATAAAACGACCTTTAAACAAATACGACAGTAAAAGTCCTTACCCTGTGATGACAGCACCTGTCAAAAATATTGCTATGCTGCCACCGATTTTCTTGAACACTCAAGAGCGCCCAGAACAAGTGATGAATGTTGAAATATCACCGCAACAAGCTTCGACAGAAAAGGAACCAAATTCAACGTATGAAGTTAATATGCCGTTAGCTGTAAATACCGGTTTTCATCCGGAAACTATAGTTATAGAAGGAGGATTTAGACCAATAATACGTAAAGAAGTAGAACATCGAAGTGCAGATGCAAATGGACCGGAATTGGAATACGAAAGCAGTATCGGCGTCATAGATGTGTACGACAAACCTGCAGGAGATTTACGACCAGTATTTAGACCATCGCCACTAGATAGCCAGAAGAAGCACGCAAATAAAATCAACAAACGAGCATCTTTTAAGAAAGATCCACGTCTAATAATTAAAAGACCGCGTTCTCAAGAAGTCGATATCGATAGCGGTGAAGACATCAAACCCCAAGCAGCTGAAAGAGTAGAATCATACTACTTGCCACCAACAAACAAGAAACCCGAAGATAGGGATTCTCCACCGGAAACTGTGGTAACTTACGATGGCAAAAAAGTTTCGGGAGCATCTTTATCTATCAGACTCAATGATGGATTGGGTCCATCGTCAGATGCCAGAACTTCTAAGGCGTCTGATATCTTGAAATCAACACCACAATTTACTCCATTTACGGGCGAATTGCCACCTTTGAGTCAAGATTTTATCGATAGGAATGCTCCACATCTAAAACAAAGGAGCGGTTTAAGCAGAAATTTGGATACCCCTGATTTACCACCACCAACGCTTAGGTTAAGGCCGGTTAGAAATGGCAATGAGGAAATCTTAAATCGATCTAAAAGGAGTCCACACCATACTCCTGAACATACAGAGCAACAAAAACGTGAGAATTTAACTCGAGAATCATCCGATAGCAAACTTGCGAAATCATCATTTACGTTGGTTGCAACAATATTTTTATTAACGTCTATGATCTTATAAAGAAGTACATTACTTTCTTTACTTAGACTAATTCCTAATTGCCAGGCGATATTGTGTAAAAATTGATGTAAATAGTGTGCGATTTCCTTTTTTTATCATGTTAAATAGTTAAGTTTGTTTATTTTTAACACGTTGTAGTTATAAGATAAGATATTAATGATGCGTAGATGTCTAGCTTATGTAAATAAATAAAATATTTAAAGTAAATTGATGTATTTATTAAATATAAAACGTGTTAATCAAGGTATTCAACTAGAACACCTTTCTTATCCCCAATTACATGGCCAAGTTTAATGTCAAAAAGGTTAATAAACTAGTTTAGGCACTTACGACAATTTTCATAATAAAAGTTATTACTTCAGCATAATTTTTTAAGAGCATATCAATGGGGGGCTTTGTTAATTGCTTATAGTGACTTTGGTGTTATGCAAAACTTTAGAATCGCCTCTGAACATAGAACATGGAGGGGACCACCACAAATCACAATCATGTACGGCCACTTCAACAGCATACTAGAGGTTCCTACTACGTTGGCAAAACTGTTATACCTACTTCATCAAGTCATTTTCTCTTCTCTGTAATATTTAAGTGGTAAGTGTTAGATTGTCACAACTATTATTTTCCACTGCTCCATTCACTCCATTCACATCAAAAAGATCTAAAACTGATGAACACCTCGTTATCAACTTCTTCAGCTTCAAGTTGAGTTATTGTAATTTAATCTAGTTTTTTTAATCCATGGTCAAAACTGTATCTTTCTATTTAATAGGTATTTTCAAGAGAAAACAAAAATTTGTAAAATTCAATTGATCAAAACCCGAGAGTGCATTTTCATGGGCGGCTAAATGCTAGGTTCAAATGTCGAAACTTGTAAAAATGTCCCAAATACAGAAATGTGAAAAATGCCAAAAATGGCGAAAGTGTCTATAAGGGCGTTGATTGAAGGAATACATAAAGATGCGCAACCTATGACAGTTGACAGAAATCTCAGATCCCTTAAATGGAGATTTGCATTTAAGGGATCTGAGATTTCTGTCAACTGTCATAGGTTGCGCATCTTTATGTATTCCTTCAATCAACGATAAGGGTTATATTTAATAGTCCGTGCTTGAGGTTGTATCGTTACTTGAGCACACGATTTTGACAGATTTGTAATGACATTTACGTCAAAAATCATGTGCTCAAGCATCGACACAACCTCAAAAGCACGGACTATAAATGTGAAACTAATTCAGTCACTGACTTCACTACCGATTCGGTTGTTTTTTTCTTAGAGATTAATTTTTTCTTAATTACGTGCATAAATAAAAAAGGCATAACTGTATATAAGTATTCTTAAATTATTAAATGTATGTAGGAAACCAATTAAAACGTCGGTATCACCAAACACCACAACTTTGATTAATTACTCGGGACACGTGTTTCGAGAACGCATGGGTTCTCATCATCAACCGAATACCGAATCAAAGTTGTGGTGTTTGGTGATAGATACCGATGTTTTAATTGTTTATTACGAGCCCACAGTCCTTGAAATCACTTTGCAAGTAGGAATGCAAAATATTTGAATTACTATTATGACGTTTTAACATATGCCAACAAAATAGATGCATAAAATTTCAAAAGTGAGAAAGCAGGCCTTGAATTGTTTGTTCAAACAATTTAAGAGAACATGTGTATAGTTGCTTGGACAGCGCACAAAAAATTGTTTTGCATCATTATCTACAAGAAAATGTCAGCCGTAGAACGGTTTATTCAATTTTCTCAAGATACAGCAGAGGATTGCCGGCTGGTGGAATTACTCGACATAGCAGAAAAATGATATTAAATAGAAATCAACAGGAAAAACTGAAAGACGCTGCAAAAAATCATCTTGGGGCATTGAACAGAACTTTAGCACGAAAATTTCATATTTCCAAAGAAACAATTTGTCAAAATTTGAAGAAATTAGGTGTGACATATCACAAACGTGTGATAGTTCCGATATATAGTGAGAAAAAATTACGTCAAAAAATTGTTGCGACGAAAGTATTTGAAGAACAGTATTTCGTTAATTATTGACGATGAAAAATATTTTACGCTTGGATGGTGAACAAAATAGGGGGTTTTATACGGACAATATTATGATGACCACTGATAACATACGATTTATTTCAAAAAGTAAATTTGAGTTAAAAGTTCTTGTCTGGTGTGCGATTTCTCTGAAAGGAATTTCACAGTTGCATATTCAAGATTCAAGGGCTCCAGCTATTAAAAGTAAGACGTATATCAGCAAATGTTTAACTAAATTAAGACGTTTTATAAGAGATAAACACGAGAACGACAATATTATTTTCTAGCCTGATAACGCAACTAGCCATTACGCCAAAAAGACTATTAATCAATATCCCATTTGTCCCGAAGGAAGCAAATCTACCAAATATTCCAAAATCTAGGCCAAATGAGAATTTTTGGTATTTATTGTGCCAAGAGGTATACAAGAAAGGATAGGAAGCCAAAATGACCGACAAAGTTACTCTGAAAATCAAGAAATCTGTGAAAAAACTTGACTATAACGTTGTCCAAAAAATGTTCGCAGTAAATTTTGTAAAATCGAAGATGAGGGTCCACCTTCCTTATATAAAAACAAATAATTCATAAATATAAATTGTTTGAACCATCCAATACCTTTACCTTTATTTTAGAAATAAAAAATTTTTAAAAAGTATTTTCGAATTTTTAAATTTGTGCATCTACTTTATTGGCATGTTATTTGAAGGATTCGGGATTTCAGCTACGCCACTGATTAATGAATGAGAATTAAAAATGAGTTTTTATAGAAACAGGAAGTCGCCTTTATTATAATTTTAAATATTTGTAAATAACTTTGGTAAATCATAATCCGGGTATTTAATATTTCCTACTTCAAAATTTCCAATATACCGATACAGAACAACTAAAATTAGAACCGTACTTCTTTAAATTAATTGCAATATGATTGTAATATTTGTCTTGTCTTGATTTTTGAAGCTTGGATGTTGATGAACTTGATCTGTCTTGAACAGCTGACTGTATCTTACTCGAATTGTACGTAATAAGTCCATGAAAAATAGGTGCGACTGATCTCACCTATAATTAAAGTACTTTTATTTTTGAAATACGTACTGTTATCAGGTGTTACTATATAATAATGCGGCCATACAAAAAAATGCGGTAGTTATAAGTGCAAAAAAATAGTGTTTGCTAGATGTTAGGTTATGTGTAACCTGTCTGCAATGTCTAGAACAACAAATGATATTTCCTATTCCTTAACAAACTACGATATAATTCGGAATAGGGAAATAGGATCTAGGACGAAAATCGGATACGAAGATGAATTATCTCGGAAAATTTATTATAATATGGACGCGTCAGAGAGTAGTATACCCTCCGAGAAAGACTCAACAGATCAAGGGGGTATATTTAATTTAGAATTTAGTTTAGACGGGTAAGTCGATTAATTTCATCATTAAATTAAAATACGCTAAAATCGCCAAGTTTATAGGAGATTACTGGTGGCTGCTTGCGAGGAGAAATCAGTATTAATCTACGATGCTTCGAATCAACGTTTTATAAAAAAACTAAATAATGCTCATAGGAGATGTGTAAATTGTGTAAGGTACCACAAATAAATGCGATTGTATCACGTAAAACTCCCAAAAATATTGAAATAAGATTTTTAGATAATAACACGTTCGCCACATGTTCCGATGATGGGACTATAAAATTATGGGATATCCGACATTTAAAAGTAGCATCGAGAACCTTACAAGGCCATTCGAATTGGGTAAATTTAATTTTTATGTTGATTTATGACAGTTCATTCATGTTTATTTATTTCAGGTAAAAAACATTGAATATTCCGAGAAGGAAAAAGTTATGGTAACATCTGCTTTTGATGGCAGTATTTACGCATGGGATTTAAAAAGTCACACGGAGAATAGCGTTTTATATAATAAGGTATTTGTAATGACTGGTTTGATGCGAACGAAGCTAACGCCAGACGGTTCAAAGATGATTATCGCTACGACAAATGGTTATATGATAATTGTACATGATCTCAATTTAAGTATGATGAGTAACGATATGAAAACTTTCCGAGTAAATAACGTGTACATAAGATAGAATTAATTAAAGAACTTAATAATTTTTTTAGCCAAATCTCTATAGACTGATGCAAGTTAGCGAGCAAACTTTCCCAGCCGGTACGATGTTCAATTATCTCTTTACTACTTCACGAAATCGTCTGGAATTCATCGATGACTTCCCGAATGAAGCTGAAGTTATAAGTTCCGTTCAGATACATCCTATGGGTTGGTGTGCCTTATCGAGGAATGTCAGCGCTGAAGATAGGGAAGAGGTATGATATTACTATATTGTGTGTGTAATTTGATGCTTCTTTTGTTGCAAAATGACTAAATCATTCACCTAAACTAATTTCTGTACATTTATTTTCACAGTTTCTCAGTTGTTTAATTTTTTTTTTTTCTGCGATAATCTTATTTTGTACCACATCACCTAGATTTCTTTCAAGTTCTCGTTTTACCCTTAAAGACTATCAGCGCAGAGAAAATATGCAGGGTGTCCAGTTTAAAATGCAGTACATGGGAATATTGGAAACTGTGGGAGATACAACGTCGGTTAAATGGGAGAAAAGTTGCGTATTCATTTGTCCATGAATAATTCAACATCAGATTTTCAAATTTTTGTTTCATTGGACGGATACAGGGTGAAAAAGAAAAAAAATTTTTGAAAATCTTCCATAATTTGTTTCCTAAAAGAGATAAATTTACAAAAGTTGCAGACTAGGGATAACAAGTCATGAGAATTTTAAAAATGATTTCAAAGAAGTCTAGGTCTACTAGATTTTGCGTGACAATAATCAACTTTTGTTTTTCTTATGGCAGCCATATTGGATTTTGACATTTTTAATATCTTCAAAAAAAAGTGCTATTCAATGATGTGTGATTGTGTCATATTGTCCTGCCATCTATCCTGCTAGGCTAGTTGTGTCTTGATTTTCCTGGATTCTCCTCGTAGAGGAGCTTCCTCTCCATTACCAACAGGTCAATAGGACGGATACCTGTTATTACTTTGAGTGCCACTGTGGATGCGGTTTTATAAGCAGCTGCAACTCTAATTAGCAGCCTGCGTTGTGCCTTTTGCAGTAACAATTTTTTCTTACGGTTAGTACACCTTCCCATATTGGTGCGCCAGCCAACACCGCCCGCTTAGAGCTTATTAGAGCTCCAATGTTTGACATCAGCCTTACCAGGTTCGCCATCTTGGTCTCCGCCATTGCGGTCGCTTCTCTTAGGTGCTCGCTTAAAACTGCACCCCGTGTCAAAAACGACACCCAAATACCTGATGCTCTTCTTCGGTGTTATATTTATCTATTATCATTATCTATGGTGAAGATCACCCCCGTCGCGCCTTCTTTTCTTTGTTACTACAACTGCCTCTATCTTTTTGGGTGCCAAACTAAGTTTGTTCGCTTTCATCCATCTATCTATTCTCTTGAGATTGTCGTTGGTGATTCTCACTAGTTGGGTCGGCAGATCATCGGCAAATGCAATGGTTTTCGCTCGCCGCTGAAGCTCGATTTCCAGTACGTCATTATATAAAACATTCCATAATGTAGGACCGAGTATAGAGCCTTGTGGAACCCCAGCTTGGATTTTTATGCTTTCCCTCTTCGATACCTGGACACATCTGTCCGTCAGATAGTCATTCACAACATTGATGAGGTATGTAGATATATTCCTCGCCTTAAGTTTTTATAGAATTAGATTCGAGCTGGCAGTATTGAATGCATCTTGAACATCGAGAGTCACTAGGGCGTTCCCCTCATTTCCGTTCTTGTGAAAGACTCCCTGGATGAATTCCATCGCCTGTATTGCCGATCGTCGCCTCCTAAAATCATACTGGTGCTTAGCAAGGCCACTTTTGTTTTCCAACTCCTCCTCCAACCTCTTGAGTATAATTGCCTCACACAGTTTACTAAGTGTATTCAAAAAGCAAATCGGTCTATAAGCCTTCTGTTGTTCTGGCTTACTTGCCTTTGGTATTAATAGAACCTTCGCCAGTCGGTTCAATACTTCCAAAAGCCAGCCACCATTTGTTTTTTCGATCCCCTTAACAGCTTCTGCAGGGATCCCATCTAGTCCCGGAGCTTTCCCTGATTTCATTTTTTATTTACTGCAGCTTTTAGTTCCGTAGCGGTGAAGACACTCTGTGCCGTTTCTTTCGAGTCTGGGAATAGTCGTTTCACTACCTCCTTTTTTTCAGGTATATCTTGTGGCACGGGATTACTTATTGGTTTGACAGCAATTCTATACCCATCTCCCCAGATGTCTTCGTTCAAGTCGTTGCACAACTTCCATTGTTCATCTTTTGATATTATCAACTTCTGCAATTGTCTCTTGCTTTCTTTATACTTTTCGCTCGCTCGTAGTTTCTCATCTTCCCTAGCGCTTTGTTTTGCCATTTTAGTGTACCGTCTCCTATTTGCCATACATTGCTTTCTTGCTGTGGTTATTTCGACATTCCACCAGTATGGTACCTTTCTCTCTCCTCTAGGATCTACGATTGGTGCTATTAATATACGCTTCCTTGATCATATCTGTGCATAGTCCGTAGGAACTACTCTCATGCTTTGTCAAGTTACTAAGTCTAATATTCAGGTTGGCGTTGTATGCATCCCAGTCCGTTATAAGTTTCGTCTTTCCTTTTGACTACCTAGGTATTCTACCGTCTTTTACATCATAGTATATGTAGCGGTGATCTGTCAGATTTTCTTCTTCCATTACCATTACAGTTTTTAATGCGTCTAGACATTTTCTGCGTGAATATTGTTACGTCGATGAATGACTCAGATGTTTCTCTTACGAATGTTGGCATACCTCCAGTATTATGTAGGACTAGATCAAGTGCTTATCCTCTAAACACACATTAGAAGAATTGTTAAATCAAGTTCTGTCATATTAGTGTAATAACAAAGTCGAATAAAGCGTTACCAGGTGCAATAATTTTGATTATACTTTCGTATAGCACGCAAACATTTTGATTGTTTTCAATGTTACCTACTTAATTATAAATATTTATTTTATAACTTTACAGTGGACGTGCGTTCATGACATCCAAATGCGTGACCAACAAGAATACGACGATGCGTATTCCTATATCGATCCGGATGGTCCGGAGGCCGAAGAACCACCGGAGGAAGAACCAACAACTCGGCTCACGGATATCTGGATGGGCTTCACGACAAACGAGCAAACTGAAAGACATCGCGAACAAAATAGGACGAATATAGAAACAGGAAGAGCATTTATGGGTGTCATCAATAGCGGATTAATAGGTCATAATTACTACACCCGCCATTTTGAGCAGCGACCCGAAGATAAATATCGGATAGTCAAGAATCTTCCTAGGTTAACGCATTCGATTAAAGAATTAGCCGTCGGAAAAGGCTACATTAAGGAACTTTGCTTTTCGACCGATGGCAGGGTAATATGTTCACCATACGGAAAAGGTGTTAGACTGTTGGCGTTTAACGAACAGTGTCAAGAAATCTGTTGTTGTGTACCGGATAAACCTAAAGAACTGTACACTATAGTTACGATGAAGGACTATCATACCGATGTGGTAGTAAGTTGTAAATTTAATCCAAGACATTATCAGATGGTCAGTGGTTGCTTAGGTGGAGATATTGTGTGGTACACTCCCTTTTTATAATGCATTTTTGTCGTATTTCCGTGTTATGTGGTAAACGATTCGGATATAAAATTTGAGGGTAATTTATTATAATAATGATGGAGATAATAAATTGGAAATTTAAACGGCAAGAACTGTTTCTTTAATATGAAGAAGGTATGTTTAAAAAAGTTTTGTACCTTTGTTTTATGTAAGTTGAAAATTCATTTTTATAAAATGATTATTGAGTTGGAAATTTGCAATTTAATTTCAATAATTCGCCGCTTAAATTAACTTGTTTTAGATTAGTTTGATAGAATTTTGCAATACGTGACAACAATTCTTTAACATTGCAAATATTATTCTTTTAAATGTCTACAGTCACTGTCAAAATTGTACAGACATTATTTAATTAATAATTTAAAAAAAAAACCAGAGTCAATCATGATTAATTTTAGGAATGCAGTAAGTTTTTTAAATCAAAATTTTAAAGTAATGTTTGCTGGAAATAATGTTCATTTTATTGTCTGTCATTTGTGACCTAGATAAGATTTCTAAATGAAACAACAGTGGATATCGATAAAAAATGTATTTATCACCGTATTACTTTATATTTCCTCACCTGCAACAATGTATAGTTGAAATACATATCGTGGAAGGCGCGTTTTGTGGGTTGGAGTGCATAATATTGAAAACGAAAACTATAAATATGTGCACTTCAACCTTTCCATCAACTAATAAGTGAAAAAGAATTAAAAAGTCGCTGTTCAAATGCAAAATATAAGAATTGTTTGGAATTTCAATATCATCCTTCCGCTTCCCCGTGTTTTGTGATATTTTTTGGAAAGGAAGCGAAACATATTTTTGAAAAGTTTAATCAGCTTCATGAAAGTGCGATTTTAGCAGATTTCCCAGAATATAAATAAGCATAATGTTGATATTAAAACAAATAACGAAAGATCTGACCGTCCCTCCATATTTATTGAACTCAATTTTTTCATTGTTCATATTTAATTGTCCATTGTAATTTGCAACAAAGAAAATAGCTTGTAGCAAAAGATAATTGATCGAAACGTTTAGCCAGCTTTTTTCTTAGCATTATTCTTATCTTCCCCCTTTATTTCTGTTGCTTCGTCGTTTTCTCTTTGAAGTAGCTATTCTTTGTACAGAGTCTGAATCAGTCGAACAATGACTAAGCAATGAATTCGACAATTGTTAATGCTTCCGTTTTATAAATTTTTTGTCCCATTTTAAAATATTCCAGTTCAAACAGTTCGGATGTCATCCAGATTTTACGATTGGCGTTGTAACATAATAGCAATGCAGTAAAATTTTTAAAACAGCACATAACAGAAAAAAATTGTAAAGCGGTGTTTAGACTGTTTGCGTCCTGGACATTGCTCTTGTTGAAATTTTAGTACTTTGTCGGGGATTAATTTATAAATCAAACCTGTCTCGTCTCCCTTAAAAGTCGTTTTCGTTATAGCGACGTCGCAGTTTTAATCATATTCCAGATAGAAACTCAATCCCTTTATCATCATCTGTAGTATTAGAAACAGCAAATTGCGATATCTTTACTAATGCTTCAGTTTTTCTGAAACACTTCGTCGTTTTAGTTTTGTCATATTCTTGGTGCTAACACATTTTGTAATTTTGCTTCGATTGGCCCAAATTGATGATATTGTAGATCTTGCTAATCCAAATTCATTACATAATTCAATGGCACATCGGTCGTTTTGTAATAAATCAATTAGTTTTAGTTTATCTGTCAGACTTATTACACGTCTTTTCTCTTTTACTACAGTCAACATTTTTAATTGTTGGTTACAGTCGTGAACAAAAATATAACACTGAAATGCAGTGCCTTATAACCGAGCATACGATGACATTTTGAACATTAACCGATCGTTGGTTCTAAACAGGGTTCGCTATAAGCAAAACACTACATTGTTCTTATGACGTCTTAAACGGGACTTCAATAATTGTACGTTATAAGCTTCGTAGTAACCGACTTCATCCTTATTTAATTTCGTTTTATTATTTATTTATCTCATGGCAATGAGGTTGTTGGTAGTAGTGGTGTCCCCGATGATGCGGGGAGGTAGTGGAACATTATCACCGTCATTTCTGCGTTCAGGAAATACAGCATCGCAACTCATTTATAATTTATTTGAATCAAATTGTCGTCGAATGTTCTTTTCATTTCTAAACAATTTCTCTTTTTCCGTTTTGTTTCCTTAAAAAATGCGATCGATTGATGTAGAAATAATAAATTTTCGATAGGAAGACATGTTTAAATAACTGAAAATTGTATCGTACCGACAATTTTTACTCTAACTATATGTTGTTCACTCAATTTCGACAGTGACTGTATACAGTTCTTGTCCAAAACATTAAATTTGATTCATTGACATGAAAATTATGTAATAAACTATCTGTGGATTTAATCCGGTGGATTAAATACACTTATTATGAAAGTAGTGGGCGTATATGTAAATATTCTCCTAAACATCGATCACATATGTACAGTGACGTGCTTTAGTACTGACTCACCCCTCGACGATATGTAGCCGAGGGGCTATATGTCGTCGTACATAAGGGCTATATTTATAAAGTTTTATGGCACTTTGAGCTAGTACTAAAGCAAATCACTGTACATCGTCACTTATCTTTAAAGTGAAATACCTGACAACAACAATAAAATAAAAAATAAAGTGTATTTAGTACCGGCTTTACTTCATTCACACACTGTAAATATTCAAAAAATAATAATCTTTTTTACTTTCGATAATTATTTAGAATTATGTTAATTTAGCGATAAAACATAAATATTTATAATTTATAAGTACTTTCTTTCTATTTATTTACTCACTGAATATATCGAAGCAAATCTGATTCCAAAATAGTCTCCAATAATACTTATAATAACAGCATGCTACAACACATATGTATTTTTTTTTACTCATGACATCGAATGAAAATAATTGTTCTCAAGTACTTAGTTTTTGTAATAAATGCTAATATTGGCATTATACTCTGCTGATGTACGGTTACTAAATATAATTTTTGTGTATGTAAAAGCGTGCTCTTTTTATTTACTTAATACAGTTGTCGATGTAATTCATCCTTTTTTATATATATATAATAGTAAATACTGTCGTTATATTTATATTATTTGTGTTGTAAAACGAGCGGGATTGGCCATATAGGTAATATATGTTATTTCAGTAAATATTTGTTACTTTTTTTACTTGTAAGAGTGCATTATTTTATAAAAATTAGCATGAACTTGAATAAAACGCTGTTCGATTTGAATCGTTTCAGTTTATTTATGGTAAATGCTTTTTAATACATACTCGTCGCTTGATCTTATCAAGTTTGCTCATCTGTCATCTGTTTATCTTCTTGTTCGTTCGGCTAAAATCAAAACAAATGTGTTATCGTTTACTGCAAGCAATATATGTATATGGTGTGACATATTTATGTTATTGGCTGTGTATTATAAAACGATCTACCCTTCACTCCCAAATTGGACTAACCACAAAATTTTTAATTAAGCACCCTCTATATTATTGTATTTTTTGATGGGTCGAACAAGTTAAAGGTAAGTATTTGTTTTTGTTAACGATCATTCTCGAGAAAAGGGACTCCGAATTTTGAAGCAACATTTTTGAAAGTGTACTAAAAAATTCTAGCGCCTAATATCCAGAAAATCTATGTTAGCCACTCCCTTCCGGTGAAAAGCTTATCGGGCGTTGCTAAAATTAAATACCGTTAAAGACCTACTCCCAAAACCGGCAATAAAATATGTAGGAATCGGTGTTGACTCAAAATTGTCCTTCGCAACACATATCCGAGATAGTATTGCCAAAGCAGAAAGGCCCACCTCTGTCCTTTGGTGTCTAATGCCCAAGGTGGGAAGCCCTCGATCATCAAAAAAAAAAGAATCTTGGCAGATATGCATTCACAGATTCTTTATGCAACGCCGAAATAGTGGGAGGTGACATGAAAACCAAACTACGGGCAAAGCTAGCCGCTCGTCATAGAGTAATGCATATAAAACAGCCTCAACGGAGGAGGTGACAGTAATCGCCAGGCTTCCCCCAATCGAACTCACCGCCTGGTTCGCTCGATATTCAGGGAGACCGAAGCAGGAACCGAGAGACGAGTTAGTTAGAAGATGACAGATTGCATGGAGCGAAGGCATTACTGGTCGTTGGACATACAAACTGATTCTAAACATAAGAAACTGATTTGAAGGCCCTGTTAAAGACCCCGACTCCCAGAATACACAGGCGCTAACAGGTCACAGCTGCTTTCGGAAATATCTTTACCAACGAGGAAGGGTGGCATCGGACGAGTGTTCGTGCTGTAGCTTGGTGGACGACGCCCACCATACCCTGTTTATTTGTCCAAACTGGACCGACATCAGATGCGAATATGAAGAAACATCTGAAAAAAACCACACTTGAAAACGCAAGAGACGATTTGGTTTCCCAACTATATGGCCAGTTAGTACTTAAGTGTTTTGCAACAATCGTAAAACGAAAAGAAGAAGACGAGAAGGAAGGCCGTAGTCTGGACACACACTACACTGAAGAAATGCGGATTCCGGTTCAGCGTGCAAGAGCACAAAAAGGGGGTTTTTAGTCGGTAAAAATCCGACACAACCTGCGAATGACAACCAAGTAGAAGTTCTCAAAGATTTTCTCCTCAAAAGAAAAAGTAAGACCTACTCGGAATAAATTAATCTATGATTTACATTTTATTCCTCATTTTGTGAAGCAAGTAATAAGATATCAATAAACAAGTGAAAGAAGTAAAGGTTTGTGGAAGGTTTTACCAACATTCCTGAATATGAAAATTGCAAATAAGATACACAATTGCATTTTAAATGAAGACGAAATTTTAATTAGTGGTCTAAACTCTGAAATCGATATGGATGTGAAGAAAATAGGACAAGAACTTGTCCAAAAGCTCTGATAACTTTAAAAAATAGTCCTAAAAGAGTAGGCAACCAACATTACTATTCTGTATGTAATTTGCATAAGAACTAGTATACGATTGATTTTCCAGAAAATGTTTCTAACATTTTTAAAAGCAGTCCAATATTGCCCACTCCTAAATCATTCATGGTAGGTACGTTCATAAGTTTCATATTAGAAAAACTTTCTAATTTGTGAACCAATAAATATACCTTTGCGATCTTTTGCATCAGACAGCTTTGCGTGACGTCGTATCCTACCTCTTCACGGAATAGCCGTGTGCGTGCTCGAGCTTGTTACTTTACGTTAATTTTAGTGAAAACATGTAAAATATTATTTTGAAAATGTGACATGATGTGACCTTGTGTTAAAATAGATTGTTAAGTCAGTTATAAAAATCGTGTCGGCCTGTATTATCATGGTACCTACTCCATCTTATTTGATTTTTTAACTTACAGAGGGACTTTGAACATCTTGTAAATTTGCATTTCTTCCAGATATTTCGCAATGTTTATAATAATCAAATCCATTTTTATCTTTTACATTGATGTCGGCCCCATTTTCTATAAGATATTTAATAATTTCATCATTGTTTTCCATAACAACTGCAACAAAATCATCATCTAATTACATATTGTTTATAGTATTGATTAAAAAAAGTATGCCCAATTATAGGTCTCGTAAATTAACAACTTTTAGTAATTTTTAATTTAATAACTCCTTTAGTTTTTCTATTATAAATAATCATGAAGCGGAGCCACTTTCACGATCTGCATGTCCATCTGAGAAACTCTGCACATTTCCAAGAGGACTTGAAGTTAGGTTGTAGGTTTCAAACACAAACCTGCTCTAAGTAATCCAGTCCATCCTTTATTATCAGCAACATTTACATCAATTCCATGTTCAACAATGAATTGCACTGTTTCTAAATTACCAGAATCAATAGCGTAATGCATGCATGTTAATCCATTACAATCTTTCAAAGAAATATCAGCTCCTTTGTCTAATAGTAAAGCGGAAATTTGTAGATTATTATGAAACAAAGATACCATTAGAGGTGTACGTTTAGACCCCATAAGTTGGCTGTTTACATTTGCGCCTAAAGTTATTAATAAACTTGCCATGGATAAATCACCAATTTCCGCCACGATTATTAGTGGTGTTTTGTTATCTTTATTTTCTAGTTCTAACAGGAGAGGTCTACAAATTAATATTTTTTAACGAGATTCATACAAAGTATTTAGTATTAATATACCTTTGAGCTGCAACTTTCCTTAGTAAAGAAGTTTTTCCTTTAGTAATCGCTCTAATTATATGAAAATTGTAATATGGTTCAAACTCAGTACTTGCTTTAAATTTTATGGTATCAATTACTTCATCCGCATCATAAATCTTTAATTTAAATGTGTAACAAGTAGATGGTTCTAAATCGTTGACTAAATATTGTGTTTTAGTACCTCTTAAATGAAAATATTGTTAAATAAAATTATGTATTGCATATCACTATTTTACCTGTATAAATAATTCCAACCTTGTTTCTTTTTAACAAATAATATCGACTCTAAATTCAAATTTTCATATTCTGAGATTATATTGTCCCATGATAGTAATATTGTGTTTAAATCTTTTCGCAATGTTAAGGGAATATTAGAAAATTTTATATCCATTTCAATAACATATCATGCTTATTTTATTGTGGGTGTGGAGAGGATTATTGATCAAACTTTTATTTTAAAGAATTATAGAGAATAATAAATAGAATACTGTATAATACACCAGTGATATCTCTAATTCCCCAAACACGAAATTAGTTGTATATGTCGATAATACCATCGTTTTCACAACAGTACCAGAACCGATGCGTTGGTGTGTAGGAGACTACAGCGATTGGTGGACCAAATTTGTGAGTAGGCTCGGGAATGGAGACTCTCGATTAACGCCGATAAATACTTGGGTATACGTTTCTCGAGGAATCGAAATCCACCTGTCGCGCACGTAATTGTAGAGGAACAGAGACTCTCTTGGAGTCTCAAGGTGCAGTACCTTGGAGTGGTTATAGGCACGAAGTTGACGTTCCCTCACCATTTCACTATGGTCAAGTCTAAATTCTTGAAGGCACCTCTAATATGCCACAAGAGCTCTCTTAGTCTGAGGTTAAAGATGCTCATATACACAGTGTTTCTCCGGCCGATCTTGACATCTTAACGGTGCCCTGCTGTGACCTGGTCCAGCACCATTAGATCGCAAATAAAGAGGTTGACCATCCTCCAGAACAGGGTGTAGTATTAAAACTCAGAAGTGAGAAACAGAAAGTTTTATAACAAACAAAGGAGTTCGCCGAGGAGACGCTTTATCAACTTCATTATTTAACTTGACACACTTGAATATATAATAAGGAAAACTAATGTAAGTGATACACTGAGATCAGAAGGAGCACAAATCATTGCGTGTGCTGACGACCTGGTATTGATAATAAAAAATCGACATATCATGACAACAATGCTAAGCAAGATAGAAAACGAAAGTAAGAAAATGGGATTGGAAATCAATGAACAGAAAACCAAACTAATATGAACAAGAAAAAAATTAAAGCAAAAACAAGTTAATATAGGCCAACATCAGTTCAGGGGGTCACGATAAAAATCAATGGAGAAAGAAACAAAGAGGTGCAAGAAAAAATACAGAGAGCAAACGGTACATATCATAGCTGTAAGAGTATGATACAAAGCAAGGTCCTGTCACCAGCAACAAAAATAAAAATATATAAAATCATGATAAGACCGATACTCCTATATTTTGCTGAAACAATGATTCTGACAAAAAAAGAGGACAACGCATTAAGGATAACAGAAAAGAAGATTATGAGAAAAATTCTAAGCCCTATTAAAACTGAAGATGGAAGACTCAGAGCAAGAAACAACAAAGAAATACTAGACGAATTAAACGAAGAGGACATCGTGAAACTAATTAAAGCCAAACGGATAGAATGGTTGGGACACGTTTGGAGAGCTGGACCGTTGGCTACAGTAAGAATAATGGTAGAGTGGAGAGGAAGACCAAGACGGAAATGGATGGAGGAAGTAGAAGACGACCTGTTGAAACTGGGTATTTGCGAATGGAAGAGCAAACTGCAAAGTGGAAGAAGTCGCGTACGTTTCTAACAAGAAGATACTTGAAAAATGGGGACTGATTCACCCCGAGAAACGAATCGTAAAGGCCGACATGAGCAGTGCAATTCCGCACGGAGTGTTAAGCCATATATATTGTTATGTTATTATTGATATTGATATTGTTCAGCAGTGTAAAATTAAAAATAATAATTAAAAAAAAAAAATTAAATTAAAAAAAAAAAAAAAAAATGCACCGTTTTTGAATAATTCCACTTTTTTTTTTTAATAATTCGACTCCAGCCAACGGCGTACACGGGGTAAAATTAAAAAAAATCCAGATTATAATGTGAAAAAATTTATTAATCAAAATTTATTGTAAAAACACATCACAAACACATATAACACATAATTACATTCATTTCGACACAACAAACATGAAAGTCACTTTGTGTGTGTCAGAGTTTAAAGAGAACCAGATTATAATATGATTAAAAAATTTTTTTTTACAATGTTTATCTAACTAAACCACCCTCAACCCTTACCTGTAATTTCCCAATGTAATTGAATATGTGTGTGTGTGTGTTTCCTTGTCCAATATCCTCCTATGTACGTAAACTCCTCCTTTTCCGTTTTCGATCTTCTTTCTCTTTCCCCGGGTTTTCTTCACGTTCACTAGTATAATTTTGATCTTGAAGGTCTAATGGGAACTCATAAAACTTTCACTTGCTTTTTGAAAATGATGTATTTCTCGTTAAAATCTCTTTTTGTCACTTCTGACTTGTTTTGTCTGTCAGTCGTCGAAAACTTCGTCAACAACCCTCTCCTCCCCATTGTTTTTTCTATTTTTTTCCCAGACCACACAGAACTTCCAAATGTACTGTTTGCTATTTTATAAAATTGATTTTCGTAATTTCAGCTTGACTTTCATGTTTGTTGTGTCGAAATGAATGTAATTATTGTTATATATGTGTTTGTGATGTGTTTTTTACAATAAATTTTGATTAATAAATTTTTTCACATTATAATCTGGATTTTTTTTTTAATTTTTCACCCCAATGCACGCCGTTGGCTGGAGTCTTTTTTTTTTTTTCCAACAACGCTTTAATTATTATTTTAATTTTACACTGCTGAACAATATCAATATCAATAATAACATAACAATATAATATACATTTACATTTGAGGAGACTTTCAGAAAGCAGTTTGGCCAAATTAGCATATCTCCTAGATATATATATAATATACATATACATTTGAGGAGACTTTCAGAAAGCAGTTTGGCCAAATTAGCATATCTCCTAGATAGGATATTACCCTGCTTTTAAAAAATAACGTTGGACTGGAGTACTTTTAGACTTTTACAGACTAATAGAAAAACGTCTTAGACATTTGCATTACCTTCACAATTAGTATTATTTTCGAAAATTTCAATTTTTTCTCCGGGCAATAGCTACCAGAAAACTTCTGATGCTAGAGTACTACTAGATCCAAACGTTTTCTAGGTTTCAACAAGCTGTGGTATTTCTTCATTTCATCATCGTTACGATACAATATCTACAGTCTGGACAAGCACTTGATTGGTGCTCTTTATTCAAACATTGCAAAACGTGTTTAATATCTACCAAAATCCAATCAACGCCAAGCTTTCTTCCAACTTCAACAGCAGAGTACATTTTACAGTATCTTTTTGGTTGTTTCATAATAGTTTTTGCAAGTTTAGGTGCAAACATGTGAAAGAATTTGTAGGAATTTCATGCAAGTTCAATCTTTAATAGACTCTTTTCACTTTCTGCTTCGGCATATATTAATTTAGTTTTGCGTTTGAATCCTATACCTACACACACCAGTATCTGGGATACCGAATCCAATATTAAAAATCGTATTTTGCCTGTCTGTCCACAAAAAAAAATCGACTCACTTTCCTTTTCTCTAAACAATATTTAGAAAGACACGTTGTATTTTCTCAGCTGACTTTATATTCGTGTGTGTTGAATCACACGTGGAAATTAATTCAATATACATACTTTAGAAAGTTGTCTTCACACGACAATAGTCGAGGTAGCTGTAGCAATGTAGTCGTAGAGTTCGAATCAGACAATATGAAAGTATAGTACCAAGAGTTGTGCATTGTGTGTTATTGTCACAGAAGGTGACAATAAGACTAGTTTTTGTTACACGTGCCTTTTAATGTGTGAGTGTGGTTAAAAACCAACAAAATTCTTATACAAAAACAAAACAATGTTAAAACGAATAACGAAGAAATTATCATGAGAAAGTTATGTTCTTTTACGTTGCTCTTGATAGCGGTTTCACTACTGGAAGTAGGTGAGTGTTTCTCTATATTTTGTCTGCATATTTCTGTAAACATTTAACGGTTGCTGAATCTAAAGGAGTACTATTAATAGATTTTTAATAATACGGTGGAGTTGAAGTTATGTGATTTAAAAGCCGTTATTCGTAATAATTATTTATTTTTTATGTAACACTTCCTTGTTATAATATTCAATAACTAATGCAAAATGTACTTCCCCATCCCACATGCCAAAAGCATGTGTAATAAATCCAGTTATAAACTTGCTAAATTCGACCTTGATAACACCGACTACTTTCGTTTTAAAGACAAATACTGTTAACCTTTCATTGTTCAAATATGTTTCCCAATTGAAAACTTTGAAAGATTTCATATTTAAAGTAGAAATATACAATAAAAGCAGCATTTTTTTCTTTATTAATTTATTTTCCATAATTAGATTTTTAAATAAACCTGGTGGAAACTCCACTAATTATCCTTAGAATAAGTTCGGAAAAGCGAAAAAGAAGCGCATTTATTCCTAGAATAAGCAACAATTTCGATAAAAAATGACATTATTGTTAATTTGAAGTAAAGATGAATTCACAAGCACTAGATAATATTTTATCAAATTAGTTGGGTAACAGATTCTCCCCAAAACGTTTTTTCTAAAGCTATTTTCTGCAATGTGCCATGGAAAATATTCAGAATACGACACAACCAAAACTAAATTTAAAAAAGTGAAGATAACGACCTGAGTTAGTGATTTTTTGATACAAATGGAGCTTAATTATGATATCTTTATCTTAATAAACATTCATGTCAAAAAATGGTGTTTTTTATACTCCATCTTCATAGTAAACCTGAAACGTTAAAGATGATTATAGTATTAAAGGGTTGTTTAAGACAAGCCCAAAAATCAGTCATTAGTGTATTGACAAAGAAAGAGAAGTCCTTGTTGGCTACTTCAGTAACGAATGAACTAATGTCAGCATTTAGGTATAAGACAATCTTGATTCTCAAGACATAGTATAAGAAATAAAGACAAGGAAGGTAGTAACTATAATATTAGCAACGTATTTAGCTAATGCGACTAAAACAGTAATTTGATGACAAAATTTCAAAGTCAGAAAATTTGCCAATATAATTATTTTCATTCATTACCACGGTGGCATTGCCTCTTTCTTTTAACAATAAATAAGTTAGGTTTATTATTAAGGCAAATTCAATTGCAAAGCTGAGCTATTAAATTTGATGTATTAAATGACCAAATTCTCACTGATTATGATTGTGATAAAGCTGAAAATAATTTTGTAGTCTGTGTGAAATTCAATTATACCAACCTGAAACAGTCCTTAAACTTTGAATTTTCCAAAATGGGGGGTTGGCAAAATTTTATCTTTCGCAAAACCTTCGTACCTACTGTTTTTATATCATTCAAGAAGGTAACCTTAAAAAAGCAAAAAATTAACGCCTCCACCAAATTAGGATGGAGATAATGATATTGAAAATGAAAGCGATACAAGTGAAATTGCTTCAAAAGAAGTTAGATCGGTTAACATATCCAGAGCAATAATATATAAGAAGAATAATTTCAACCTTTTCTGCTTACTCGATAATAGGAATGGAGATGTTGCTTTCATGATTGTATAACAAAAGAACTAGTTGTTCGACCGATGCCCGTTAATGTTAAAAAGTTATTTTTTTAAACCATCCCATAAAATCCTGAAAATGCATATGAGGTTGCATCAAGTATTGCAATCATTGTTATGTTTTTGCCACGTTTAGCTGATGTCATATGTGATCGTCATGTTTTACATCTTTCACTAAAAACTTTTGATACTCCACTTTCATATCAATTCCACCGGATTGGGGTAGAGTAATGATGCTGCAGCAATTGATAATGGTTAATAAGTTTTGTTGAATCTAGTTCAGCATAAAAGGCTTGTTGCCTTTGGATTTCGCAATTATATCTCCTTATTATATCCTGTACAATATCATCGTAACCGTGACTTGCCGGATATCCTTTCTCTATCCCATTTTCAGGGTAGGATCCTAAGTGGTGTAAAAACAGAATTGCCATTTTTTTAAGTAGGGTGTGTCATCATCTATATTAGCATCGCACATGGCGTTCTACGGGGTTCAATACTCGGACCAACATTATTTTTGCTATATAGTAATGACTTGCACTTCTAGTTGAATCGTGATGTGTTGTCGCAATATGCTGATAACACAAAAGTTGCATTATATCCGGGCCAAGTGTAGGTGCAATTCATCAATCATTACCTCAACGGCTTAATGTTGAACGAGAGTAAAGCAGAGTTACTATTACATTTTAAAACAACGACAGCTTTAGTCAGTAGCGTTCACATTGAGATTTAATGCTCAGGGTTCCAGTTTGGAGGGAAAGTTAAGTCTAGCACTGTATGACGTGAGGAACCTTCGAAACAACGTCAATTTACATTCGCTGAAGCAATTTTATTCTGTTTATGTAAAGTCCGGCCTACGCTATGGTATCGTCTTCTGGGGCACTCCAATCAACTTGTTCCAATACAAAACAATGAAAAATGCTGCCATAAAACTTTCCTGACACGAGTGGGCACTTTGGTAGTAACCTGTACAATGTAATTTTTTTTTTATGTGGTGGGTGCTTAGTTGCAGTGACTCCGTAAACTGTATCGCTTGTCTGGCTATCACTGCAACTCTCGCGGTGTAGTTTTTGTGTGAGTATGTTGTGTTCAATTGGCTTTGTGACAGCATCATATCGCCTTTTATGATGCCGCGCTGTTAATCACTTTGCTCCCAACAGCGAATGGCAAGTCGATCAGGGATTAAACTCTCTGAAAAAATGTCACCGTCCCTCCAGAGAATTGAACCCCGGCGCCTATCGTCCTCTCACAACAATAGTCAGCCGCCTAACCACTGCGGCCATCGACCCGTTTAATAAATAAAAAATGAAATGTTGTAATTGATTGTCACCTCGTATATAACTAGCCTGCTAACTAAATGGGTTTGAAGTACGCAAAACTGGCTTATCTTGTTTGCTTGAACTGTCCAGTTTTTATCAAAACCCGATAAAAAAATTTTTTGCACCTAAGCTAACACTTTTCCTGAAATTTTCGAATTGTTTGGAGTATTCTTATCATCTAACTTACATTAATTCCTTTTCAGTATTTTGTCAGGAAGATGAAGGACCATATAAAGGAAAATACATCGGCAAATTCAACACTTACGACCACCAGGTTTCTGGAGACGTATACGCGGTAGACGAATACACGCTACTTTTATCTAAATTCACTTACAGTGGTGATGGAAAGGATACCTTCTTTTGGGCTGGTTCGGTAAACAGACCAGGACCACAAGGATTCATAATACCCGATGAGCATGGAGTGTAAGTCCCCATCTAGACATTTCAAACAAATATTTTAATTATATTTATTTAGAACTAATGTATTGGAGAGGTACGTTAATAAAGAATTCACCCTACAATTACCGGACAATAAAAAGATCACGGATATCAAATGGTTTGCAGTATACGATATAAGATCTCAAAACACTTTCGGTGATATTTACATTGTGGACGAATTTGAACCGCCCAAAGTGCAATCGGTGCCAAAACTTGAAGGAAAAAGTAATGGTGTAAATTCAGAATCCATTGAGATTATTGATGCTAAAACTTTACGAATTCCCAAATTCGAATATGACGGTTTAGGCAAAAGGGTACAATTTTGGGTTGGAGTTGGACCACAACCTGCTAGTAAAGGACACGTTGTTCCAGATGAATATGGATAGTAAGGAATTATTTTTTCTCTCTCTACATATATATGTACTAATTTTTTTTTACGCACACAATTTCTAGTGTAGATCCTTTGAGGAAATATACAGGACAAACTGTAATATTAGAACTACCGGGTGATTTGACAATTTTTAATATAGATTGGTTTAGTGTGTACGATTTGGAAACTAATACGAATTTTGGCTCGATTTTTATTCCTGAAGGATTAAATGTACCACCCTCGTTAGTGAAAATTATTGTAATATAATTTTAATTATTGTACCTATATAGATCAAAAGTGTCAATCTTTTTGGTTTTAGTCTTATACTAATGATGTGCCAAACTGCCTGCAATTACATAAATATTTTCAAGTATCATGGGAAATCTTTGGAGCACAAATTACCATACAGTTAGCTGGACAGGTCAGAGAAGATGAATATATTTCGTTTGGTATTTCTGGATCCGAGGAAAGAAGTCAAATGGTAGGAAGTGATGTAACTGTAGCTTATATGAATGGCTACAGTGGATATGCTTTGGATTATAATATTACCGCACTGACACCTGTAAAAACCTTTTCAAATATTATCGGCAAGATTATTCAATTTTAATGTTCTAGTGTGTTAAAGTTTTGGGCCAAAATAAAGGTGTTTGTAGAGATGAATTAGTCGGAGGACAAGATAATAATCAATTCATTTCTGGGAGTAGGAAAGATGGGATTAACGTTATCACTTACAGGAGAAGCTTAACATCATGTAAGATATTAGAAAATATTGACAACCATATTTATATCGCGACGTTCATCATTTATAGCTGATGATGGAGATAAAGAATATGCAACTGATCGTGAAATCTACATAGTTTGGGCAATGGGTAGATTGGATTCCCAAAACGAACCCAGTTTTCATGACACTTATTCTAAGGCCAATATAAAAATAAACCTAACCACAGCGGAACCAGTAAACACCTGTTTCTCATTCACGACCACCAATACCATATCAATAGATGCATGGGAAAAAGGGCAGATCTACGATAGAACTATTAGAGTCTTCCACGCTTATGTCGGCCCATCTGGTGGGAAAAAAGGTTACCAAGCCACTACAGGTGAAAATATTTCAATTCTAATATATCTTTCTGTTATAATTTCTGTATTTTTAATAGGGCAAGCGTCAACGACATTAGCCTGGTACATCAATGGTTATTTAGCACCTGAATTATGGTTGAGAAGGGGGTTGACTTACCAATTCAAAGTTAAAGGTGGTAATAACCCGCACAGCGCAGAATTTTACCATCCGATAATTATAACTGATGAACCACATGGAGGCTATGATAAATTAACTGATGCAGCTCAGTCTAATGTAAGAGTTTTAGCAGGTGTTGAATATTCGAGACGTGGAAGGCCAAGACCAACAGCCGGTTAGCTTTTTTTTTTTGTTATCTTAGGTAAATTATTTAATTTCTTTTTTTTTTTTCATTTTCAGCTGGCCCTTTGTGTTTAGCCAAACATGCGGATAATCAAGATCGAAGATTGGATGATGATTTTGCTACCTTTAAGAAGTTTAATCGTTCGTTGATCTACACCTGTGAAGATGGTGATCCTGGCATACTAGAAGTTACGCCAAATACAACATGGCCAGATACGGTTTATTATAATTCGTTTACCCAAGCTAATATGGGTTATAAGATCCATATCGTTGATAGTTTCAATAGAGGGTCGAATGCTCCAGAAATTATTCCTAGCGCGTTGAATACTGTAGTAATATTGTTTATAGGTAGCTTTTTTAGATATATGCATATATTCAGATGAGATTCTGAATTATAATAAATTTAAATTATTTTAGTGATATATAATTCCAAAAAAAATTGATTAAATTTTTTACTTTTATCTCTAGTAATCTAAATTTATGTCTTTTACCAAATCACATAATTTACCGATAAATTCTGCTCAAATATATTAAAACTATTTAATAAATAAGGTTCAATTGGTGATTTCAATTGTCTTGTGATTTAGAAAAATAAAAATATGTATTTTTTATATGTGTAAAAAGTAGTTCCTCGTAGGATATCTACTTTAGATATATTATACATTTTCTTTTGTAAAAAACAATATTTAAAAATAAATTTTTAAATACACATAACTGATTTTCTTTCCAATGTATCCTGTATGGGTGCATTACGTTTAGTAAAGTGAACAATTCCAGTATTGATTTCTTGTAAACTTATAATTAAAAATAAACGCCCAGTTTTCGACAAATTCAGGAGCTGATAACCATTTTGCAATAAATGGAAGTTCGATATATGTCTTCAGTATATTTCTACGTGCAAATGAAACAGTGGCAAAATATGGTTGAAATGTTTTTATTGGCAGATATGCAAGAATAGCGAATTATCACTCAAAACCTGAATCCCGTTAGAGTTCAAAAATTATTTGTGAAATTGTAGATGACTCGGAACGATTTTATTAGGGAATCATTTTCATGCGAAACCCAGCTAGATCTCTTAGTATAGAAGTTAAACATTAAAGGCTCTATTTCGTCCATGAAACACCAAACACTACAACCAGAGGTGTGGTCCTGTTACCACTGTCAAAAATGGTTTATAATTCTGAACAGATTTAATTAACTTATTTGTTGTATTGACCCCGCGATCTATATCAAATACATGCTGTGCTATCCTAGACTTTTTAATTCTTTATATTTAAGATGAGGCAAAGATTTTTTAGACCTAGTTGTAATATACAGCACAAAGAAAGCTACCTAAATTGGCGGACGCTCAAACACACCTCTAAAATCAATGGTGGTACCATAGACAATAACAAACAACAGAAACAGTTGGAATGTGAAAAAAAGTTTGTTGCTTCTTTAAAGAGAATCCTTGACATCATCATTTACTTATTAGACTCTCTAGAATTCTCTTTTCATGGAAAAATGTACAAAATTGGAGACTTGCACAGTGGAAATTTGCTTGTAATTTTAGAATTAGTGTTTCGTTACAATCCTCTGCTAGACCAACACTTTTATGTATATATTAGTACTGCGAGCCTAAGAGGTGCATGGCTTCATTGCTAATTTTCATGCATTGATTTCTATCTTTCACTGCTTTTTTCCATCTTGTTATCCTTTACGTGTTTACACCCTTTTCCACTTCTGTCCTCCACCTTCCCCTTGCCATTATCATTTTCGGCATTCTTGACTCCACCATTCTTGCCATATCTCTCCACTCTTCCACCCCCACTATATTTGCTTCTCCACAAATTTCACTCAGCTTTTGGTTAGTCCTTCTCACCCATATATCTCTTCCTCCCTCTTCCCTCCAAACTTTCCGCTCGCATATCACTAGCCCTGCTTACTGCATCTTGCTTAGGGTCCAGGTTTCACAACCATATAAATAAACTACTTCTCTTACTACGGTTTTATATATCCCTATCTACAGTTTCCTTGATATACCTCTCTTCCTTAGCATCCCATTAAGTGCTGCAATACATCTATTTCCTGCCTTTAATCTAGCTTGAATTTCCATTTCCAAACCCGACTCTCTAGCAAATATCGCTCCTACGTATGTAAAATTCTCCACCTCTTCGAACTGGTATACCTTCCCAATCTCCGTGTCTATTCTCAAATGCCCTCCTCTTCTAAATTCTTTATTATTCCATATATTTCGTTTTCTCCTCGTTTAAGTATGTATAGCCCAACTTTCCGCCCTCGCTCTTCTAGTCTCTTTATTATCTTCCTTAATTCTTCCTTGCCTCTTGTCAATATTACTAAATCATCAGCAAACACCAGGCACTGATGTCTTCTCTGGTATATAATTTCAGATCTGTTAATATCTGCCTCTCTTATAACTCTTTCCAATACTAAACTAAACAATGTCGTCGATAGGGGGTCACCTTGTCTTACTCCCCTGTTAATTTCAAATTTTTCTGTTCTTTTATTTATTCTGACCATAGCCTCTGTCCCAGCCAATGTTAATTTAATCATTCGTATTAATTTATTGTTAACTCCCATTTGCTCTAACGACCTGTGCAGTTCATCCTCTCTTCTTATCCCGTTATATGCCTGTTTAAAATCTACAAATAGCAGCATTGTTGGTTTACCATATGCTTGACTTTCTGCTTGTATTTTCCTCTGATCCACCGTACGTCTTCCCTGTCTGAACCCATACTGATACTCTCCTAATACGACATGCTCTGCCCTTTCCATTAATTTCTTCTTAATGTGCATTGCCATTATCTTCTGACATTCTTTTTATCCTTTTTATACAACGGACATATTGATGCCAACGACCATTCTTTAGACATTTGTTTATACTGCTTCTCCCCACATATATAACTATAATAATTCCGCTGTTATTCCATCACTTCCTAGGCTTTTATTCATTTTCAAGTTCTGGTATTATTTCATTAATTTTTTCTTCTTCTTCGTTAACTGTTCGTTTTACTGTTTGATACAGATTTCGCACCTGGTTATTTTTGTAGTTTCTTCAATTTCCTGCAGTACCTCTTCATTATATTTCCTTTCCTTCTCCCTTATTAATTTTCTTGCCTTCTTTCTTTGTCTCTCGTAATTCATTTTAGCTTCCTCCGTTTTTTCGTTCAGCATTTTTATCCGTAACTTTCCCACCAAAAACAACCCTTTTACTAGAGTAAAGAAAAAAAAACAAAAAGAAGGAGGACAAGCTTTTGACAATGCCGACAGTATATCGCGAAAAAATAAAAAAAAGCAAACGAGATTATTTGAAATTCAACCGACAACAGTTTCCTTGCCTTGTGCAACCTACTCCCTCAATCTTGTAGGCCTACCCGCAGCTTCTTATTGATGTAACAAAATGTCTCTGTTCCCTACTGGCAGTATTGTTTGTTTGATCACTGGGCATGAGTCAGGTTTTTCAACTTTAAACTCGAGCTGAAACGTCTTGGAGTTCAAGAAAGGAAGCAAATCACTTTGTTCCTATAGGCATTTTCCAAGCATCATCTATACACTGCAGGACTTGATCTCAAAAACAAAGCTTTTTTTAGGTTGTTCGTCTGAAGGTCTACTTTTTGTCTTTCATATCAATCCTTATATAGGTGCCGTGTGTGAATAAAATTTCTCGGGAGTTTCAACCAAAGTTTTTTTTGGGTTTTATAGTCCAGAAGTGTAATACTGGATATTGAAGTGGTAAACCGTTTAAAACTATAGCAGAAAATTGAAAATTTAAGGAAAAACAACTTAAATATTAATCCAGAGTTAAACTCAACTTGCCAATAGGTATCAGAACGTGAAAACAATCGCTAAGTTATTTCCTCTATACTTTCATGTTAGAGCTCAAATAAGAGGAATCTACTCAACCCATCTGTGCATCAGTTGAGGGAAAAGTATACTTCCAATGATTAAACTGTCTCGTTTGATGATGAGATTGTACATCTACAAAATATACACAAAGCAACGTTTGAAAATATTGCTGAAAGCCAGGAAAGATCTAAATATATTTCAAATTATGACTCAAAGGAATTTTTTCACAGAGATGCATAGTAATCAGAATCTTTTGCACAAATCCAATAAAAGTGGCTTAAGAGCAATAAGCAATCAGCAAGATTAACACAGCTGCTTTAAGGATTATCGTAAAGAATTGTCTTGTTTTGGTGTGAGACACCTTATAGAGTATGCAAATTAGAGATTAGGGACAGTAATAAAAATAGCGCATAGTTATGCAACTATTATATTAACTAATCTGTATATTTAGTTGTATAATCATACGTAATGAAATGATCATTCATTTATAGTGCATAATACGGAGTGACTACAAATGTTTGTAGTAAATATTTTGTTAAAAAATGCTGAAAAATTGATCCATTACTAACTTATAATAAATATTCCAGAAGAAATTCTAATTTATTTATATTTATATATTAAATAAAAATCATCATTCATATTGATTTTAAATTATTTTTATTTATTATAATTACAGTTCGTTTATAATTTCATATAATACACGTCCTGTTAAGCTATTATTGAATCATCATTCTTTTGGTGGCAACCCCATTCTTTCACGAATCATAAATTCTGGCATTTTACGTCCGTTCCACATTTTTGGAATAACGATTCTATTATAATCGGCTATTCTTTTATCGACATATTCCTCTGCTGAGAAACTATCAGCTGTTTTACATTTTTGTATTAACTCAGCCTGGAATATTTTTTCTTTGCGTAATTCTCGTCTTTGTCGTAACTACAACGAACAATTTAACTTAGTCTCGGTTTATTAATATCGATTATAATACCTTAGCCCATTCGAACTTCATCCTC
The DNA here is from genome assembly GCA_023690525.1 of Holotrichia oblita. Lineage (NCBI taxonomy): Eukaryota > Metazoa > Arthropoda > Insecta > Coleoptera > Scarabaeidae > Holotrichia > Holotrichia oblita. The sequence continues at coordinate 119,191,444 of CM043019.1, forward strand.
TTCCTTAGCTTTCGCAATTTGTGTTTCTTCATCTTTTTCCGTCTGATCACAATTAATTTAGCAGCTTGTTTTGTATTATCTACACTATTATCGACAGGTTCATCGATAACTTTATCTATACTCTCGTTTATGTGAGGATTCCATAACATACCACTAGGTAATGATATACTGTGTTGATTAATATTTGGTAAACGTATATTTATCGAATTTTGTTGTCGGATAAATGGAGTAATACTCCATAATTTTGATGCAGGTTTTATATCAGTTTGTGTCGTTGAAGTTCGAAGGACATTATAGAGGACGCCTAGAAATTGTAAAATTTTATTAAATGTTACTTTTTAATATAATACGATTACTTCTTAACGTATTTAAGCGAATTATTCTGGATAATGTTGACATCTTCGAAATATAAGGTTATGTCACTTAATTCCGAGGAGGTTAGGAACAGTCAAATTTATAGGATTTACCTTGATGATATAGATGGCACCACAGGCGAATTTCCATTTTCCTAGATTTTTTTTTGCTGATATTGCTTACGAAAATGAAAATAATATTCAAATTAATTCATTAAAATTAATCATTATATTTAAGGGCGCGCGACGAAACAATATGGCGGACATTTGTACCAATGTAATTTATAGTAGGTACCAGCTATTCGATTCTTTTTAAGAAAAAATACGCAATTAATTTGCGAAATTATAGGTGCATTGGAATCGTGAAACTATGGGTTTCGAAATGACGCACGCCAAATCTAAAATAAAAGTATTCTTAACATGAAAAAAAAATAAAATTGTTTGAAGCAGTCGGGAATTTAAGGAATTGCGGCTAATCAAGAAATAAATTCAAAAATCTGAGATAGTCAAATTGAAACTAGATAGGTATTCTATTAGGTACAACATATAGTAGCGTATTTGATAGTTTAAATTTTGCAAAAAGCTACCGAATAAAAATTTTGCAATAAAATATGAATAAAATTTAGCGTAGATACGATCCGTGTTAAGGAAGTTGTGGGTAATACAGAAAATCAGGAACAGCTAATGTTCGGGCATTGCTACATAGATGTCGCAGCTAGCGCCCACAACCAAATACTATATGAACAAGGTGAACCTACTTGCCGAGGGGGAAGCAGATTCATCAAACGGTTATCGAGCTAGGTAATATTTATATGATGAGAAAGTTGTCCAGAAAATTTATGAAAGTTTGAACGGTCACAGCGCTCAAACGCGTTAATGTGCCTTCCTGAGGGTTTGTCCTCTCGTTTAGATTAACAAGATGAACCATCTGGCCGAGAGCGAAGTAGATTCATCAAACGGTTCTCGAGAAAATTTTTCTCTATGACGCGTTAATGTGCCCTGCTGGGAGTTTGGCCTCTCGTTTAGATCAACAAGGTGAACCTACTTGCCGAGGGGGAAGCAGATTCATCAAACGGTTATCGAGCTAGGTAATATTTATATGATGAGAAAGTTGTCCAGAAAATTTATGAAAGTTTGAACGGTCACAGCGCTCAAACGCGTTAATGTGCCTTCCTGGGGTTTGTCCTCTCGTTTAGATTAACAAGATGGACCAACTGTCCGATAGCGAAGTAGATTCATCAAACGGTTCTCGAGAAAGTTTATCTCTATAACGCGTTAATGTGCCCTGCTGGGAGTTTGGCCTCTCGTTTAGATCAACTAGGTGAACCTACTTGCCGAGGGGGAAGCAGATTCATCAAACGGTTATCGAGCTAGGTAATATTTATATGATGAGAAAGTTGTCCAGAAAATTTATGAAAGTTTGAACGGTCACAGCGCTCAAACGCGTTAATGTGCCTTCCTGGGGGTTTTTCCTCTCGTTTATATTAACAAGATGAACCATCTGGCCGAGAGCGAAGTAGATTCATCAAACGGTTCTCGAGAAAATTTTTCTCTATGACGCGTTAATGTGCCCTGCTGGGAGTTTGGCCTCTCGTTTAGATCAACAAGGTGAACCTACTTGCCGAGGGGGAAGCAGATTCATCAAACGGTTATCGAGCTAGGTAATATTTATATGATGAGAAAGTTGTCCAGAAAATTTATGAAAGTTTGAACGGTCACAGCGCTCAAACGCGTTAATGTGCCTTCCTGGGGGTTTGTCCTCTCGTTTAGATTAACAAGATGGACCAACTGTCCGAGAGCGAAGTAGATTCATCAAACGGTTCTCGAGAAAATTTTTCTCTATAACGCGTTAATGTGCCCTGCTGGGAGTTTGGCCTCTCGTTTAGATCAACAAGGTGAACCTCCTTGCCGAGGGGGAAGCAGATTCATCAAACGGTTATCGAGCTAGGTAATATTTATATGATGAGAAAGTTGTCCAGAAAATTTATGAAAGTTTGAACGGTCACAGCGCTCAAACGCGTTAATGTGCCTTCCTGGGGGTTTTTCCTCTCGTTTATATTAACAAGATGAACCATCTGGCCGACAGCGAAGTAGATTCATTAAACGGTTCTCGAGAAAATTTATCTCTATAACGCGTTAATGTGCCTTGCTGGGAGTTTGGCCTCTCGTTTAGATCAACGAGGTGAACCTACTTGCCGAGGGCGAAGCAGATTCATCAAACGGTTATCGAGCTAGGTAATATTTATATGATGAAAAAGTTGTCCAGAAAATTTATGAAAGTTTGAACGGTCACAGCGCTCAAACGCGTTAATGTGCCTTCCAGGGGATTTGTCCTCTCGTTTATATTAACAAGATGAACCATCTGGCCGACAGCGAAGTAGATTCATTAAACGGTTCTCGAGAAAATTTATCTCTATAACGCGTTAATGTGCCTTGCTGTTTTTCCTCTCGTTTATATTAACAAGATGAACCATCTGGCCGACAGCGAAGTAGATTCATTAAACGGTTCTCGAGAAAATTTATCTCTATAACGCGTTAATGTGCCTTGCTGGGGGTTTTTCCTCTCGTTTATATTAACAAGATGAACCATCTGGCCGACAGCGAAGTAGATTCATTAAACGGTTCTCGAGAAAATTTATCTCTATAACGCGTTAATGTGCCTTGCTGGGGGTTTTCCTCTCGTTTATATTAACAAGATGAACCATCTGGCCGACAGCGAAGTAGATTCATTAAACGGTTCTCCAGAAAATGTATCTCTATAACGCGTTAATGTGCCTTGCTGGGAGTTTGGCCTCTCGTTTAGATCAACAAGGTGAACCTACTTGCCGAGGGGGAAGCAGATTCATCAAACGGTTATCGAGCTAGGTAATATTTATATGATGAAAAAGTTGTCCAGAAAATTTATGAAAGTTTGAACGGTCACAGCGCTCAAACGCGTTAATGTGCCTTCCTGGGGGTTTGTCCTCTCGTTTAGATTAACAAGATGAACCAACTGGCCGAGAGCGAAGTAGATTCATCAAACGGTTCTCGAGAAAATTTATCTCTATAACGCGTTAATGTGCCTTGCTGGGAGTTTGGCCTCTCGTTTAGATCAACAAGGTGAACCTACTTGCCGAGGGGGAAGCAGATCCATCAAACGGTTATCGAGCTAGGTAATATTTATATGATGAGAAAGTTGTCCAGAAAATTTATGAAAGTTTGAACGGTCACAGCGCTCAAACGCGTTAATGTGCCTTCCTGAGGGTTTGTCCTCTCGTTTAGATTAACAAGATGAACCATCTGGCCGAGAGCGAAGTAGATTCATCAAACGGTTCTCGAGAAAATTTTTCTCTATGACGCGTTAATGTGCCCTGCTGGGAGTTTGGCCTCTCGTTTAGATCAACAAGGTGAACCTACTTGCCGAGGGGGAAGCAGATTCATCAAACGGTTATCGAGCTAGGTAATATTTATATGATGAGAAAGTTGTCCAGAAAATTTATGAAAGTTTGAACGGTCACAGCGCTCAAACGCGTTAATGTGCCTTCCTGGGGGTTTGTCCTCTCGTTTAGATTAACAAGATGGACCAACTGTCCGAGAGCGAAGTAGATTCATCAAACGGTTCTCGAGAAAATTTTTCTCTATAACGCGTTAATGTGCCCTGCTGGGAGTTTGGCCTCTCGTTTAGATTAACAAGGTGAACCTACGTGCCGAGGGGGAAGCAGATTCATCAAACGGTTATCGAGCTAGGTAATATTTATATGATGAGAAAGTTGTCAAGAAAATTTAATGAAAGTTTGAACGGTCACAGCGCTCAAACGTGTTAATGTGCCTTCCTGGGGGTTTGTCCTCTCGTTTAGATTAACAAGATGAACCAACTGGCCGAGAGCGAAGTAGATTCATCAAACGGTTCTCGAGAAAATTTATCTCTATAACGCGTTAATGTGCCTTGCTGGGAGTTTGGCCTCTCGTTTAGATTAACAAGGTGAACCTACTTGCCGAGGGGGAAGCAGATTCATCAAACGGTTATCGAGCTAGGTAATATTTATATGATGAAAAAGTTGTCCAGAAAATTTATGAAAGTTTGAACGGTCACAGCGCTCAAACGCGTTAATGTGCCTTCCTGGGGGTTTGTCCTCTCGTTTAGATTAACAAGATGAACCATCTGGCCGAGAGCGAAGTAGATTCATCAAACGGTTCTCGAGAAAATTTTTCTCTATGACGCGTTAATGTGCCCTGCTGGGAGTTTGGCCTCTCGTTTAGATCAACAAGGTGAACCTACTTGCCGAGGGGGAAGCAGATTCATCAAACGGTTATCGAGCTAGGTAATATTTATATGATGAGAAAGTTGTCCAGAAAATTTATGAAAGTTTGAACGGTCACAGCGCTCAAACGCGTTAATGTGCCTTCCTGGGGGTTTGTCCTCTCGTTTAGATTAACAAGATGAACCAACTGGCCGAGAGCGAAGTAGATTCATCAAACGGTTCTCGAGAAAATTTATCTCTATAACGCGTTAATGTGCCCTGCTGGGAGTTTGGCCTCTCGTTTAGATCAACAAGGTGAACCTACTTGCCGAGGGGGAAGCAGATTCATCAAACGGTTATCGAGCTAGGTAATATTTATATGATGAGAAAGTTGTCCAGAAAATTTATGAAAGTTTGAACGGTCACAGCGCTCAAACGCGTTAATGTGCCTTCCTGGGGGTTTGTCCTCTCGTTTAGATTAACAAGATGAACCAACTGGCCGAGAGCGAAGTAGATTCATCAAACGGTTCTCGAGAAAATTTATCTCTATAACGCGTTAATGTGCCTTGCTGGGAGTTTGGCCTCTCGTTTAGATCAACAAGGTGAACCTACTTGCCGAGGGGGAAGCAGATTCATCAAACGGTTATCGAGCTAGGTAATATTTATATGATGAGAAAGTTGTCCAGAAAATTTATGAAAGTTTGAACGGTCACAGCGCTCAAACGCGTTAATGTGCCTTCCTGGGGGTTTGTCCTCTCGTTTAGATTAACAAGATGAACCATCTGGCCGAGAGCGAAGTAGATTCATCAAACGGTTCTCGAGAAAATTTTTCTCTATGACGCGTTAATGTGCCCTGCTGGGAGTTTGGCCTCTCGTTTAGATCAACAAGGTGAACCTACTTGCCGAGGGGGAAGCAGATTCATCAAACGGTTATCGAGCTAGGTAATATTTATATGATGAGAAAGTTGTCCAGAAAATTTATGAAAGTTTGAACGGTCACAGCGCTCAAACGCGTTAATGTGCCTTCCTGGGGGTTTGTCCTCTCGTTTAGATTAACAAGATGGACCAACTGTCCGAGAGCGAAGTAGATTCATCAAACGGTTCTCGAGAAAATTTTTCTCTATAACGCGTTAATGTGCCCTGCTGGGAGTTTGGCCTCTCGTTTAGATTAACAAGGTGAACCTACGTGCCGAGGGGGAAGCAGATTCATCAAACGGTTATCGAGCTAGGTAATATTTATATGATGAGAAAGTTGTCCAGAAAATTTATGAAAGTTTGAACGGTCACAGCGCTCAAACGTGTTAATGTGCCTTCCTGGGGGTTTGTCCTCTCGTTTAGATTAACAAGATGAACCAACTGGCCGAGAGCGAAGTAGATTCATCAAACGGTTCTCGAGAAAATTTATCTCTATAACGCGTTAATGTGCCTTGCTGGGAGTTTGGCCTCTCGTTTAGATTAACAAGGTGAACCTACTTGCCGAGGGGGAAGCAGATTCATCAAACGGTTATCGAGCTAGGTAATATTTATATGATGAAAAAGTTGTCCAGAAAATTTATGAAAGTTTGAACGGTCACAGCGCTCAAACGCGTTAATGTGCCTTCCTGGGGGTTTGTCCTCTCGTTTAGATTAACAAGATGAACCATCTGGCCGAGAGCGAAGCAGATTCATCAAACGGTTCTCGAGAAAATTTTTCTCTATGACGCGTTAATGTGCCCTGCTGGGAGTTTGGCCTCTCGTTTAGATCAACAAGGTGAACCTACTTGCCGAGGGGGAAGCAGATTCATCAAACGGTTATCGAGCTAGGTAATATTTATATGATGAGAAAGTTGTCCAGAAAATTTATGAAAGTTTGAACGGTCACAGCGCTCAAACGCGTTAATGTGCCTTCCTGGGGGTTTGTCCTCTCGTTTAGATTAACAAGATGGACCAACTGTCCGAGAGCGAAGTAGATTCATCAAACGGTTCTCGAGAAAATTTATCTCTATAACGCGTTAATGTGCCCTGCTGGGAGTTTGGCCTCTCGTTTAGATCAACAAGGTGAACCTACTTGCCGAGGGGGAAGCAGATTCATCAAACGGTTATCGAGCTAGGTAATATTTATATGATGAGAAAGTTGTCCAGAAAATTTATGAAAGTTTGAACGGTCACAGCGCTCAAACGCGTTAATGTGCCTTCCTGGGGGTTTGTCCTCTCGTTTAGATTAACAAGATGGACCATCTGGCCGAGAGCGAAGTAGATTCATCAAACGGTTCTCGAGAAAATTTTTCTCTATGACGCGTTAATGTGCCCTGCTGGGAGTTTGGCCTCTCGTTTAGATCAACAAGGTGAACCTACTTGCCGAGGGGGAAGCAGATTCATCAAACGGTTATCGAGCTAGGTAATATTTATATGATGAGAAAGTTGTCCAGAAAATTTATGAAAGTTTGAACGGTCACAGCGCTCAAACGCGTTAATGTGCCTTCCTGGGGGTTTGTCCTCTCGTTTAGATTAACAAGATGGACCATCTGGCCGAGAGCGAAGTAGATTCATCAAACGGTTCTCGAGAAAATTTTTCTCTATGACGCGTTAATGTGCCCTGCTGGGAGTTTGGCCTCTCGTTTAGATCAACAAGGTGAACCTACTTGCCGAGGGGGAAGCAGATTCATCAAACGGTTATCGAGCTAGGTAATATTTATATGATGAGAAAGTTGTCCAGAAAATTTATGAAAGTTTGAACGGTCACAGCGCTCAAACGCGTTAATGTGCCTTCCTGGGGGTTTGTCCTCTCGTTTAGATTAACAAGATGGACCATCTGGCCGAGAGCGAAGTAGATTCATCAAACGGTTCTCGAGAAAATTTTTCTCTATGACGCGTTAATGTGCCCTGCTGGGAGTTTGGCCTCTCGTTTAGATCAACAAGGTGAACCTACTTGCCGAGGGGGAAGCAGATTCATCAAACGGTTATCGAGCTAGGTAATATTTATATGATGAGAAAGTTGTCCAGAAAATTTATGAAAGTTTGAACGGTCACAGCGCTCAAACGCGTTAATGTGCCTTCCTGGGGGTTTGTCCTCTCGTTTAGATTAACAAGATGGACCATCTGGCCGAGAGCGAAGTAGATTCATCAAACGGTTCTCGAGAAAATTTTTCTCTATGACGCGTTAATGTGCCCTGCTGGGAGTTTGGCCTCTCGTTTAGATTAACAAGGTGAACCTACTTGCCGAGGGGGAAGCAGATTCATCAAATGGTTATCGAGCTAGGTAATATTTATATGATGAGAAAGTTGTCCAGAAAATTTATGAAAGTTTGAACGGTCACAGCGCTCAAACGCGTTAATGTGCCTTCCTGGGGGTTTGTCCTCTCGTTTAGATTAACAAGATGAACCAACTGGCCGAGAGCGAAGTAGATTCATCAAACGGTTCTCGAGAAAATTTATCTCTATAACGCGTTAATGTGCCTTGCTGGGAGTTTGGCCTCTCGTTTAGATTAACAAGGTGAACCTACTTGCCGAGGGGGAAGCAGATCCATCAAACGGTTATCGAGCTAGGTAATATTTATATGATGAAAAAGTTGTCCAGAAAATTTATGAAAGTTTGAACGGTCACAGCGCTCAAACGCGTTAATGTGCCTTCCTGGGGGTTTGTCCTCTCGTTTAGATTAACAAGATGAACCATCTGGCCGAGAGCGAAGTAGATTCATCAAACGGTTCTCGAGAAAATTTTTCTCTATGACGCGTTAATGTGCCCTGCTGGGAGTTTGGCCTCTCGTTTAGATCAACAAGGTGAACCTACTTGCCGAGGGGGAAGCAGATTCATCAAACGGTTATCGAGCTAGGTAATATTTATATGATGAGAAAGTTGTCCAGAAAATTTATGAAAGTTTGAACGGTCACAGCGCTCAAACGCGTTAATGTGCCTTCCTGGGGGTTTGTCCTCTCGTTTAGATTAACAAGATGGACCATCTGGCCGAGAGCGAAGTAGATTCATCAAACGGTTCTCGAGAAAATTTTTCTCTATGACGCGTTAATGTGCCCTGCTGGGAGTTTGGCCTCTCGTTTAGATCAACAAGGTGAACCTACTTGCCGAGGGGGAAGCAGATTCATCAAACGGTTATCGAGCTAGGTAATATTTATATGATGAGAAAGTTGTCCAGAAAATTTATGAAAGTTTGAACGGTCACAGCGCTCAAACGCGTTAATGTGCCTTCCTGGGGTTTGTCCTCTCGTTTAGATTAACAAGATGGACCAACTGTCCGAGAGCGAAGTAGATTCATCAAACGGTTCTCGAGAAAGTTTATCTCTATAACGCGTTAATGTGCCCTGCTGGGAGTTTGGCCTCTCGTTTAGATCAACAAGGTGAACCTACTTGCCGAGGGGGAAGCAGATTCATCAAACGGTTATCGAGCTAGGTAATATTTATATGATGAGAAAGTTGTCCAGAAAATTTATGAAAGTTTGAACGGTCACAGCGCTCAAACGCGTTAATGTGCCTTCCTGGGGGTTTGTCCTCTCGTTTAGATTAACAAGATGGACCATCTGGCCGAGAGCGAAGTAGATTCATCAAACGGTTCTCGAGAAAATTTTTCTCTATGACGCGTTAATGTGCCCTGCTGGGAGTTTGGCCTCTCGTTTAGATCAACAAGGTGAACCTACTTGCCGAGGGGGAAGCAGATTCATCAAACGGTTATCGAGCTAGGTAATATTTATATGATGAGAAAGTTGTCCAGAAAATTTATGAAAGTTTGAACGGTCACAGCGCTCAAACGCGTTAATGTGCCTTCCTGGGGGTTTGTCCTCTCGTTTAGATTAACAAGATGAACCATCTGGCCGAGAGCGAAGTAGATTCATCAAACGGTTCTCGAGAAAATTTATCTCTATAACGCGTTAATGTGCCCTGCTGGGAGTTTGGCCTCTCGTTTAGATCAACAAGGTGAACCTACTTGCCGAGGGGAAGCAGATTCATCAAACGGTTATCGAGCTAGGTAATATTTATATGATGAGAAAGTTGTCCAGAAAATTTATGAAAGTTTGAACGGTCACAGCGCTCAAACGCGTTAATGTGCCTTCCTGGGGGTTTGTCCTCTCGTTTAGATTAACAAGATGGACCATCTGGCCGAGAGCGAAGTAGATTCATCAAACGGTTCTCGAGAAAATTTTTCTCTATGACGCGTTAATGTGCCCTGCTGGGAGTTTGGCCTCTCGTTTAGATCAACAAGGTGAACCTACTTGCCGAGGGGGAAGCAGATTCATCAAACGGTTATCGAGCTAGGTAATATTTATATGATGAGAAAGTTGTCCAGAAAATTTATGAAAGTTTGAACGGTCACAGCGCTCAAACGCGTTAATGTGCCTTCCTGAGGGTTTGTCCTCTCGTTTAGATTAACAAGATGAACCATCTGGCCGAGAGCGAAGTAGATTCATCAAACGGTTCTCGAGAAAATTTTTCTCTATAACGCGTTAATGTGCCCTGCTGGGAGTTTGGCCTCTCGTTTAGATCAACAAGGTGAACCTACTTGCCGAGGGGGAAGCAGATTCATCAAACGGTTATCGAGCTAGGTAATATTTATATGATGAGAAAGTTGTCCAGAAAATTTATGAAAGTTTGAACGGTCACAGCGCTCAAACGCGTTAATGTGCCTTCCTGGGGGTTTGTCCTCTCGTTTAGATTAACAAGATGAACCATCTGGCCGAGAGCGAAGTAGATTCATCAAACGGTTCTCGAGAAAATTTTTCTCTATAACGCGTTAATGTGCCCTGCTGGGAGTTTGGCCTCTCGTTTAGATTAACAAGGTGAACCTACGTGCCGAGGGGGAAGCAGATTCATCAAATGGTTATCGAGCTAGGTAATATTTATATGATGAGAAAGTTGTCCAGAAAATTTATGAAAGTTTGAACGGTCACAGCGCTCAAACGCGTTAATGTGCCTTCCTGGGGGTTTGTCCTCTCGTTTAGATTAACAAGATGAACCATCTGGCCGAGAGCGAAGTAGATTCATCAAACGGTTCTCGAGAAAATTTTTCTCTATAACGCGTTAATGTGCCCTGCTGGGAGTTTGGCCTCTCGTTTAGATCAACAAGGTGAACCTACTTGCCGAGGGGGAAGCAGATTCATCAAACGGTTATCGAGCTAGGTAATATTTATATGATGAGAAAGTTGTCCAGAAAATTTATGAAAGTTTGAACGGTCACAGCGCTCAAACGCGTTAATGTGCCTTCCTGAGGGTTTGTCCTCTCGTTTAGATTAACAAGATGGACCAACTGTCCGAGAGCGAAGTAGATTCATCAAACGGTTCTCGAGAAAGTTTATCTCTATAACGCGTTAATGTGCCCTGCTGGGAGTTTGGCCTCTCGTTTAGATCAACAAGGTGAACCTACTTGCCGAGAGGGAAGCAGATTCATCAAACGGTTATCGAGCTAGGTAATATTTATATGATGGGAAAGTTGTCCAGAAAATTTATGAAAGTTTGAACGGTCACAGCGCTCAAACGCGTTAATGTGCCTTCCTGGGGGTTTTTCCTCTCGTTTATATTAACAAGATGAACCATCTGGCCGACAGCGAAGTAGATTCATTAAACGGTTCTCGAGAAAATTTATCTCTATAACGCATTAATGTGCCTTGCTGGGAGTTTGGCCTCTCGTTTAGATCAACAAGGTGAACCTACTTGCCAAGGGGGAAGCAGATTCATCAAACGGTTATCGAGCTAGGTAATATTTATATGACGAGAAAGTTGTCCAGAAAATTTATGAAAGTTTGAACGGTCACAGCGCTCAAACGCGTTAATGTGCCTTCCTGAGGGTTTGTCCTCTCGTTTAGATTAACAAGATGAACCATCTGGCCGAGAGCGAAGTAGATTCATCAAACGGTTCTCGAGAAAATTTTTCTCTATGACGCGTTAATGTGCCCTGCTGGGAGTTTGGCCTCTCGTTTAGATCAACAAGGTGAACCTATTTGCCGAGGGGGAAGCAGATTCATCAAACGGTTATCGAGCTAGGTAATATTTATATGATGAGAAAGTTGTCCAGAAAATTTATGAAAGTTTGAACGGTGACAGCGCTCAAACGCGTTAATGTGCCTTCCTGAGGGTTTGTCCTCTCGTTTAGATTAACAAGATGGACCAACTGTCCGAGAGCGAAGTAGATTCATCAAACGGTTCTCGAGAAAATTTATCTCTATAACGCGTTAATGTGCCCTGCTGGGAGTTTGGCCTCTCGTTTAGATCAACAAGGTGAACCTACTTGCCGAGGGGGAAGCAGATTCATCAAACGGATATCGAGCTAGGTAATATTTATATGATGAAAAAGTTGTCCAGAAAATTTATGAAAGTTTGAACGGTCACGGCGCTCAAACGCGTTAATGTGCCTTCCTGGGGGTTTGTCCTCTCGTTTAGATTAACAAGTTGAACCAACTGGCCGAGAGCGAAGTAGATTCATCAAATGGTTCTCGAGAAAATTTATCTCTATAACGCGTTAATGTGCCCTGCTGGGAGTTTGGCCTATCGTTTAGATTAACAAGGTGAACCTACTTGCCAAGGGGGAAGCAGATTCATCAAGCGGTTATCGAGCTAGGTAATATTTATATGATGAAAAAGTTGTCCAGAAAATTTATGAAAGTTTGAACAGTCACAGCGCTCAAACGCATTAATGTGCCTTCCTGGGGGTTTGTCCTCTCGTTTAGATTAACCAGATGAACCATCTGGCCGAGAGCGAAGTAGATTCATCAAACGGTCCTCGAGAAAATTTATCTCTAGAACGCGTTAATGTGCCCTGCTGGGAGTTTGGCCTCTCGTTTAGATTAACCAGATGAACCATCTGGCCGAGAGCGAAGTAGATTCATCAAACGGTCCTCGAGAAAATTTATCTCTATAACGCGTTAATGTGCCTAGCTGGGAGTTTGGCCTCTCGTTTAGATTAACAAGATGAACCATCTGACCGAGAGCGAAGTAGATTCATCAAACGGTCCTCGAGAAAATTTATCTCTATAACGCGTTAATGTGCCTAGCTGGGAGTTTGGCCTCTCGTTTAGATTAACAAGATGAACCATCTGACCGAGAGCGAAGTAGATTCATCAATCGGTTCTCGAGAAAATTTATCTCTAGAACGCGTTAATGTGCCCTGCTGGGAGTTTGGCCTCTCGTTTAGATTAACAAGATGAACCTACTTGCCGAGAGGGAAGCAGATCCATCAAACTGTTATCGAGCTAGGTAATATTTATATGATGAAAAAGTTGTCCAGAAAATTTATGAAGTTTGAACGGTCACAGCGCTCAAACGCGTTAATGTGCCTTCCTGGGGGTTTGTCCTCTCGTTTAGATTCACAAGATGAACCAACTAGCTCAGAGGGAAGCAGATTCATCAAACGGTTCTAGATAAAATTTATTTCTATAACGCTTTAATGTGCCTTGCTGGGAGTTTGGCCTCTCGTTTAGATTAACAAGGTGAACCTACTTGCCGAGGAGGAAGCAGATACATCAAACAGTTATCGAGCTAGGTAATATTTATATGATGAAAATGTTGTCCAGAAAAATTATTAAACTGTAACGGTCACAGTGCTCAAACGAGTTAATGTGCCTTCCTAGGAGTTTATCCTCCCGTATAGATTAACAAGATGAACCAACTTGCCCAGAGCGAAGCAGATTCACCAAACGGTTCTCGAGAAAATATCGATGAAAATTTAGCCCTATAAGGCGTTAATGTGTAAAGATTCTATTCAATACATTTTTTATTTATTAAGAAAACAATACAATTATTTATAAAGAAAAATAACTATGTAAACAGTATAGTGAAGGATAATAATAAAAAAGAAACAGTGAACTTGATTCTTGATTCTGAAAATCTTACCTGGATGTTAGACATTGTACTATTTATGAATGACCTAAAACAGTACGGCTCAAACTAATTATGCAAAGATAATACAGAACATATACTTACTAATAATGCACACAAATGTTACCACCTCTGGAAATTTAAAACGTTGTCCTAAAGACGTATTCATAAACTAAGATAAAATGCATGAATATCAGTACGTGTCAATACTAAACTGCTGTATTTCAAAATATATGAGATTTTTATCAAAAAGCATTATGTTAGATTTATAGGAGAGATGTTCATAAAATAGCAGTCGTAAACTACAGTACCTACTTCATATTTTTTTCATTTTCGTCGAGAAACAACAGGCTGAAGATGATTAAAAATATGCAAACTATCTCCACTGAAAAATGTTTCTACACTAAAAGTATGTTCTTTACATTTTTCTGTTATTATTTAGATCCCAGAGCAAAATTTTAAGTAATCGCCTTTCTTTTAAAAAGTACATGGTGTTGTGCCATCACTCAAGATATCAAAGAAAAGTACATTGAAAGTAGTTTATTTTTACATATAGCCAATGTATGCAGACGCATTCAAGTTATTTATTTTGATCCTAATAATAAAGTTTGTATTTACCGCGAACATCATACTCGTAATTGCGCACAGTTTTTTTAGTACATAAATAATACAGAAAGTTGTATCTTCCCTCTTCTGATGTTTTCGCTAAATTTTAACATAGGCAGAATATAAAATTATCCATATAGTAATAGGTACTAGATATATAAGTACAGTAAATATTCGCCAAACTGTCAGAAGACAAACCTATTGGCAGTCTATTACACGTCAATTAAAAGTGAAAGAATCAAGCTGAGAAGCACGGTTTGTTTACTGCCAATCTACGTCACAGACGACAGCCATATTGAATACTGCGGTTTCGTGCCGCTAATAATAATTTGAATTTATATGTATATTTTTTTATTTCTTAAATGGCTTGTTATTTCAGCAAAATAATATATTTACGCAATTTTATAGCGCAAAATCATAAAAAAAATGTTCACAAAAAATATGATTTTTCCCCTATTGTGAAGGAACTCTATTTGAAATACCGTTGCTTTTATGTATCTGATAATATACAGCTCGGGGACGTGTATAAATATTTTGAATTAATTATGATGTTAATGTTATGTCTTAATATATTTATTTACTTTTACGGCCGCTGCTATAGCAACGGTCGCGGAATTATAATTCGCGGACTGTGTTGCATTCGCGAATTGATAACTTCACGACCGGTTGACCAAAAAGTTATTTTGCACTTCACTTGGGTCAAGTGAGCATGCTGATCGTAGCATATTTCTGCATGACACAACTGCAGACTAATTTATAATTCAAGGCTTCTTTCGTTCGTACGGCGAGCTACCGATCGCAAACCCGATAACGCAATTTACAATTCTCACCCTACGTGTACTTGGAAAATGTATCTCCTTACAATTCAAAGTTTTTCCTCTTCAATCAGTAAGTAATTTAGAATTTATCAAAGATTTGCTGAAAAGTATTATATTAATAAATCGCTGATTCTGCAGCATTTCATGTGACTTTGACCAACTTATCTTAAAATTGAAAATTGGAATTAAATGAACGATATATATTTCTCATTTCTTCGCTTTTATCAACTTTTAGTGAAAAGGTTCTTTTTACTAGAGTAGAGTGAAGTTTCGATATGTTATCTCAATACTATAACTAGTATCGATTATTCGATACCTGAGATAACAATGGTGTATCGATTCTAAGATATAGGAACATAGGAATGAATTCTAGAGGGTATCGATACATACAAACCGATGTCAAGAAATTCATTACAAAGTCCAATACATTTATGAATAAATCTAGTACTTCCTACATCAGTAAATTTGTAACAATGTATATATATAAATTATCTGTTTTATGAAATAAATTATATTACATATACAAGTTCGAAATCGCATAAAACTATGAATTAATTACCGTACATACCGTCAATTGTTGATATCGACCCAAAATATGTCTTCAAAAAGACAATTTTTAATAAAAACAATATTATTATTGCAAACGAACCTCAAACGACAAAAAAACACCAATAAACTGTCGGTGCTACTAAATAGGATAGTTGCTACCTGACATTCCCATTTGTGGTAATAGACTCGATCAAGCAAAAATGTGTCGTCTGCGCAGCTATGACGTATGTAGCCTTTTCCATTGCCTTTTCATTCTGTGCGAACTCTACACGACATATGAAAATTAATTTTAAAAATAAAATATGCTATAGTTAATTGTATTTAAAAAAATCAGATTGTAAAAAAATCCATAAAATGCTACAATATATGGATAAATAAAGAGTATCCTATCACTTTCTTATTTATTTATATTTTTCTATTTAATTCTTACGTCTCCAGCGTGTAGGATTACACAAACACATGTATAAAGTATGATAAAGTATAAATCAAAAATCTTTGTGTGTATTGAGTACTAATAGTTTTTCTCTATACTTATCCGATTCATCTCGAGCTAACAACAGTATTGTACAGAACGTGAGCGTTCTGAAATACGCATGAATAAAAGCGAGTTAAAAAATGTTGCCCACACAAAACTAATAAGAATTTATTTGAAGCCCACGATATGCATATAGTCCATCCATCAGAGTCCTCTGTATGTGAAGATAAAAACTTAAGGTCTTATGTTATATATCTTACATTATAGATGGCAGCATATGCCGGTTTATATAGATATCTTCTTTATCTTCGGCGATTTTCTCTCGTGTAGTTCTAATTTTAACCACAGAGTATTATTGGTGGTAAATTTGAAGCAGGCAGTTTTTGCTTACGACGTTTATTACGGGATAATTCATAAAAAAGAAATGATGAGTGTGATTTAATATTCAATTATATACTCCGGACGAAGAATAAGTAACTTAATTAGGGTATTTAATTCCATTTTATCATTGGTATGTTTCTTGCTTTAATCTTTTAAATTAAACATATAATTTACATATTACGTCCCTATAACGTCATTTTTTAGGGATACATTACACAAATATTAGCTCATACATATGTTTAGAGCATCCAAATAATACAATAGTTTATCTATAGGGCTTTTACATAAGTGTGACGCTTTCATTATATGTCATATTGTGATGACATTCTATGACGTTACCATATTAATTAATAGTAATCTTTTTAGCCGTACTTGTTCTTACTATTATATTTATTATTCAATAATCTAGGCTTTCAGTTGTGAAACAGAAATTTCCAATCGAAATAGCGACAAGTGTATTTAAAATTTGAATACATCATGAATCCCAATGATGAAAATTACGTAGTTATGGGCGTTCAAAATCATGACAAGTCATCCGAGTGGCAAAACAAACAGAAGGTTTTGCAAGCTTCACTATGGGCGAAGGCTCTGGATGAACTGAGGAAGAAGAAACTTGATCAAGTGGCGGTACGGTCATAGTTTTGCATATTTTCGCCAATCTTTCTGGACAAATATGGTCAAAAATGGTACCCATTTCGTATACTACACTTGTTTTGTTTACACATAATCATATTGACCAAAAACCAGATTGATCAAAACAAATTTGTAGGTTTTTAACCATACTCAAAATTTATAGCTGGCAGCTACGAAAACGATTTGTAAATTTTGCAAATCAATTGATCATGTATCGCCCAGATTAGATCCAAAGCAACTGGAAGATGATCAAGACTTGACAGAACTCAATTATTGGAATCCAAGTACTAAGAATAAAATGACTCAATTTCCGACCGAAAGCATTACTCGAGGTAATATCGTTTCGGTAAAATTTTTAAATAAAATTAATTAAGCCTTTCCTTAAAACAGACGTCGCTACTTCGGTTCAAACAGGATTAACAGCAGTGGAACCGATTATAAGAAAATCTGCATCCGATAATTTTATAGATAACGATACAAAGGAAGATAACGCGAATGTAGAGGTTCCACCATTTATTCAATTAAGTGAGACGTATTTAAAAAAATGTTTTTAAATATAACTATTTTTCTATAATAATATGTAGGTTCACGTTCTGACGTATCGGCAGTACATTCTTTACATTTTCCTCTATCTTCAGGGAAAGAGAACACGGATTTTATCGATGGAACTACTGTTCCACCGAAAGTAACGAGCAGTGATGAAATGGAGAAGGCTGATAGTTCGAAAGGTTTTGCGTTTATTTAATTTCATTTACTAATAATTAATATTTAGAAAAGAATTCGTTATAAAATTCAATTAGGTGACTTCCTCATCGATTATGGAATTTCCTTTTATCTCCTGATTTTTTTTAAAAGCGTGTAATGTTTCCTGAATTTTTTGTGTATACTGAGCCTGCAACAGATTGTACTGATCGTCCTGAACGTTGTACCGAAGAGATCACGGTCCTATCTCTCATAGTAGCCGAGATATCGCGAAAAAAACAACATTTGTACCTCATTTTTCGCAAAAATCCAAAATTTGCTAGCCGGGCATTTGTCGAATTTTTTATCTCCGAGGGGTGGAACAGATTGTACTGATCGTCCTGAACGTTGTACCGAAGAGATTACGCTCCTATCTCTCACAGTAGATGAAATATCGCGATAAAATCCACATTTGTACCTCATTTTTCGCAAAAATCCAAAATTTGCTAGCCGGGCATTTGTCGAATTTTTTATCTCCGAGGGGTGGAACAGATTGTACTGATCGTCCTGAACGTTGTACCGAAGAGATTACGGTGTTATCTCTCATAGTAGCCGAGATATCGCGAAAAATCCAACATTTGTACCTCATTTTTCGCAAAAATCCAAAATTTGCTATCCGGGCATTTGTCGAATTTTTTATCTCCGAGGGGTGGAACAGATTGTGCTGATCGTTCTGAACGTTGTACCGAAGAGTTTAAGGTTCTATCTCTCGTAGTAGCCGAGATATCGCGAAAAAACCAACATTTGTACCTCATTTTTCGCAAAAATCGAAAATTTGTTAGCCGAGCATTTGTCGAATTTTTTATCGCCGAGGGGCGGAACAGTTTGTACTGATCGTCCTGAACGTTGTACCGAAGAGATTACGGTCCTATCTGTCATAGTAGCCGAGATATCGCGAAACAAACAAAATTTGTACCTCGTTTTTCGCGAAAATCCAAAATTGGGCATTTTTCGAATTTTTTATCTCCGAAGGGTGGAGCAGATTGTACTGATTGTGAAAAGGGAATTTCATGTCTGCGATCTTGAACACCTATTTTATCCGCAAAACACCAAACATTCAATATATAAGTCCATGCGTTACAATAGCGAAATATTGCATATTATCCGCTTGATAATTATAGCGTCGCTGTTTTGTGGGTGAAATAGTCCTTTTTATGTTCAACTTCTACTCCAAGAGATCCGGTAAGGAACTTACGTTGTTGTTGCTTATCAAGTTAATTTAATTTAAAGTTTCTTTGAATTAAAACAAAATTAAGCCTCTTTTCCATAGATATCAGATCCTCAGGTATAAAATCAATAGCACCTAGGAAATACAGTCAGAAAGGAAGTGACGAACATTTCGACAAAAGGAAAGTCAGTATATCAGGTATAATAGACTTCACTAATACAATACGATATCATATTCGAAATATATTAGGTGGTGGTCATGCTAATATTAGTTCCCGTAGTGCTGAACGATCGGAAGATGTAAGAGCAAGTAAGTTTGATATATTTCTGTTAAAGGAATCAATTTTTATGCCAAACTCTATAAGCACGTCTTGTGCAGGTATTAAATCAGGCGCTAGTATAGCTTCGTGGCAGAAAGATAAGCCCGTGCAAAGAACAGAATCCAAAGCGATAAGTTAAGATCTTTAGAAATTTAAAATGATAAAATACAAATCGTTTTCACGATTGTAGGTTTTGGGACTCCACCATCCACTCCGAAACGTACTAGCGGTATGGATGTTGTCGCGGATACAAGTAATTTTGATGTTCCGTTTATTTCACCATAAAATAATTCTTTTTTAGATATTAAACGAGAAACGAATGCTATCCCTCCAGTTGGTGGAACTGAAGTTCAAAGAACTAAAAGATCTAGTGGGTTACAATAGTAATTTAGGATAAAAATACATATCCGATTAACCATGTCGTTACTACATATTACTAGGTTTGAAATTGTCTAGTCTTCCTAAACAACAGTTACTTCAAAGTTCTTGTCAAGAAGTGAACAATACTGAGCGAGCTACAATTCAAGGTTAATTCGCAGATATCTTTTGTCAATAATATATAATAACACTATATTATTATATCGTTTCCAGAATTCAGGAGAATGTCTGACAGAATTGGAGAGACTATAGCACTTTCAAAATTAAGGGAAAAGGAAATTATTAAACAGGGTATTTGATAACTTCAGTAGATTATACATTTTTCAACATCTATCCTATTCCAGAGCAAGATGCAAATTTGCTTAATAATAAGCGTTCTTTTACATCACTCGACTCTAAAAGCAGCAAGAGGAATACAAAAGACGAGTCGCGCAGATCTATAAAATCGGGTTTGACTATTTTTGAGATACAATAGAATCTATGTGTAGCGCAACTCTTTTATAGATAGTTTTCCACGGAAGCAAATAAGCTTCTACGGAGAAGCCTCTCCAAACAAAACGTCTTCGAGCAAAATGCTGAAAGAAAGTGGTCCCAGGACAAGTTAGTATGTTTAGGGATCCTTTGACAGAGTTTAATATCTTAATATATTCTTAAAATAATGAAAACTAGCTAAACAAAGTTGCTTATTTAAAACTTTAAATGGGGTTATTCCACTATGTTAGCTTAATACACAATTGACTCTATTTGAAAAATCTAATTTAATATAAAATCTGGATAAAACTGTTTTCTTTAGATTAGTTTTTAGAGGAAAAAACGCATAGAATCAATGGATTTCACCCGAAAATCAATGTAGGCTACCACTACCAATGTTTGGATGGAATCAAACACTTTCAAACAATACTTCAAAGATGGGGTTTTATGGGTAATTCTGTAAAAACTGCCTTCGCAATACTAAAGTTACCTCCACATTTGAGCTATAGCCTTTGCGACGCATAATTAACAATTTAGCAAGCCGTTAGTGGTAGTATGGACAAGAACTAACAGTGATATAAAAACTAACGACTTAAAGACAGACTGGCGATTTATAGCAGCGCGAGTTAACAGGCTCAGGATTTACGTTTTCCCTATTCCTATTCGCGGAATAGAACCGCTGGTTGTAACTCGGGCCAGTGTGATTAGGCGCATTGGGGGCGTGGTCTGTGCACCGACTCATAATTAGTAAAAATACGAAGTTTCATTGTTATTAGACAGTTAGTCTTTGAGTTATCGTCAACCAAGTAACATAATCAGGAGTGAAAAGTGAAATATGGAAAAAATCGAATATCGTGCCGTTATAAAGTTCCTTACCAGGCAAGGAAAATCAGTCGCGACCATAATGAGTGAGATGTCATTGGTTTACGGCGACTCTAGTCCAGGAAAAACCATGGTGTACAAGTGGCATAGTTTATTTAAACAAGGAAGGGAATCCCTTGAAGACGACCCGAGGCAGGAGCATTGAGGTGACCACGCCAGCACTTATCCAAAAATTTGAAACAATTGTACTCGAAGATGCTCGACTAAAGAAGAAACAACTCGCAGAAATGGTTGGAGTATTCGATACAACAATTTTTAGAATCCTACACGATCATCTCGGCATGTCTAAGGTCAGCGCAAGATGGGTGCCGAGAATGCTCACGCCGCCGCAAAAACAACAGCGCGTAGAGTGTTCGCGTGCATTTTTGGACCTCTGTAATGAAGACAAGGATGGTGTATTGAGTCGAATTGTTACTGGAGACGAAACTTGGGTTCATCATTATGAACCTGTCCAAACAAGACTCCATGCAGTGGTATAAAAAGGGCACAGCACCTCCCAAGAAATTTAAAGTGTCACAATCAGCTGGGAAACTCATGGCAACGGTATTTTGGGACTCGGAAGGAATATTGTTGATTGATTATAAAGATAAAGGTGTTTCTATAACCGGAGAATATTACGCTTCAATATTAGAGCAACTAAAAGAAGCCATTAAAGAGAAAAGACGGGGAAAATTGACGAAAGGTGTGCTGCTTTTGCACGACAACGCGCCCATCCACAAGAACCGCGTTGCGTTAGCTGCCCTGCATAAGGTGGGCTTCGAAATTGTGAATCACCCACCGTACAGCCCAGACCTCGCCCCGAGTGATTATTACCTGTTTCCGAAAATGAAAAAAGAGCTGCGGGGTAAAATGTACTGCCGATGATGAAGTCAAGGAGGCAGTTTCGGCGTATTTTGCAGATAAAGAGAAATCATTTTTTTATGAAGGTATAAATAAATTAATTGAAAGATGTGAAAAATGTATCCGTCTTGCAGGTGAATATATTGAAAAAGAAAAATAATTTGGTTTTTTTATATCCACCCCTTATCTCCCATTCCGCGAATATAAAAACGCTCCCTCGTACCTATGAATATTAACAAAAAAAAGTTTTAAAGAGTTGTTGCTTGCGAATGTATAACAACAATAAAAAGAGTAGCTTCGTATACTGAAATAATAACAGCACAAGAAGTTAGTCAACCTAATCTTTTGATTCCGGAGATATGTCCACTTATAGGTTAAATAACATAAATTAGACTGGAGATAAGAGAGTCAAATGTTATATCGGTCAAACTAAACAATATTTAAATAAACGGCTTTATAATCACCAATACACTGAGACGGTGTACCTCCCAAGGATGGTAAACTTTGCTGTGCAAACTAACCAAGAATGGCTCCTCAGAGTATTAAATAGCTTAATGGATGCTGAGATTTTCCCCAAGAGCTGGAGAACAGCTAAGGTAGTGCTGCTGCCGAAGAAAGAAATTGACCTGGAGTCCCTCTCCTCGTTTAGACCATTGTGTCTGCTAAATACGCTCAGTAAACTGTACGAAGCGGTCATTAGAACTCGTCTCTTAGAGGAAATAGAGAGAAACGGTGGGTTTTCGGATAACCAATTCGGTTTTCGGAAGGGGAAGTCTGCGGTGCAAGTGATACAAAGAGTAAAAGCCAGTAGAGGTGGTGAGCCTTAGTGACATTGGACGTCCGATACGCGTTTTACTCTGCAGACTGGAGCGTTATCATCGAGAAGCTAGAGTGGTGGGGCGTAGCTAAGTGCTTAGTGAATCTGGTGCGTGACTATCTGAGCGTGTGGTGAGCGGATTAGGCTTGGAGCGGGAGTGCGCCAGGGCTCTCTGTTGGGTCCTGTACGGTGGAACCTCTTGTTTGATGACATTTCTCACGTGGATCTACCCACGGGTGCTACCATTCTGGGATATGCAGATGATTTGGCCCTGATTATAACGCCTAATAACGAACAAAACCTAATCACTAAAGGTAACGGGTCCTTAAGAACGTTGAATAACTGGTTGATAGGGAATAAACTAGATTTAGCCCCAGCGAAATCTGAGGCAAGAGCAAGCGAGGCAGGGACCACGTGGTATTTGATGTGGGGGGCACTACCATTAGACTAAAGAAAAGTATGACATACCTGGGTATTGTTCTTGACCAGCGTCTTTACTTTGGTGAGCACATTAAGTACGTGGCAAAGAAGGCAGAAGATAAGGTCGAAAAACTGGCCCAGATAATGCCTAACATCGATGGTCCCAGCTGTACTAAGTGCAGGATATTGGCAGATGTAATGCACTCCACCATCTTGTACGGAGCCCCGGTATGGAGCGAAGTACTAAATAAGAAAGTCTACTGGATCATTGCGGAACGGGTCCAGAGGAAAGCGCTAATTAGGGACTAGAATAATCTCCATTGACCTTCTGGCATACGGATGTAAATATGTCCACGAGAACGGGGGCCAGGTGTGTTGGGCCATAACCCTCGACCAACAGCGCTGGGAGGAGAACACCATTAAGGCGTAGTGGACGAAGAGAATTATCCGTAATATAGAACCGTGGCTGAGCTGTAAATTCCGACGCGTAGATTACTACCATTCACAAAAACTCTCCGGACACCGAGTATTTAGAGCATACGCGCTGTGGTTCGGAAGATATAGCGATGCCAGCTGCATCTACTGCGGACAGGAAGACACTGTCGAATACACAGCCTTCTGATGTGGCAAATGGTATGACTTACGACAGCACACTTACAGCGAAATCGACAAGGAACTGTCGCCCGAGAACTTAGCCGAGACCATGATGTCCTCAGAGTGCTGCTGGAAGGCCGTACAAAAAATGTTCCAGGAGATAATGAAAACGAAAGAAGCGGATAAACGCAACCGATAGGCAGGTATACCAAACCCCCGGAACTACTAATCCTAGCAGCAATGCTAGGGAGGGAGAAATAGGGTAGAAAACGAAGGAAAAGACAACCCAACATCCTGATGTATGCCACACGTGGCGGTTCCAGGATGAAATTCTGATGGGGCAGTTCAGTGAGGCCACTTGTCAGCCTGCGGACTAACTACGCCCCCCCAAAAGAGAAAAAAGACTGTTGTGATAGGTCCTGATTTTGAGAAGAAATTTTGACTGACGGATTAAGTTCTGTTGGAAACACCCATTGAACCGACTGCCTTTTTGATCGCATTACTGCTTTAGAGCTACCTGCATCATATTTCTTAAGTGTTTTTTTATTCCATTCCACTCGGTATTATTTTTCTTCCTGTGTTAAATTATGAGGTATCCAATGACTAGAGACTTTTCCCACGTCCAAATTATTTTGTAAAATCTTGTTTATTGCAGTCACACCAATACTCAAGGTGCTCCTAACAATCCGATACGTGACTCGATTGTCGTATTGAATCATTCTTCAAAGCCCTTACAAAAACAAATTGACCTTCCTTCGCGAGAATCATAGTCAACCATAGCTCTAAAATTTTCTCTCGATAAATGCATTTTTACTGCAGATCACTCGGTTTGAAATTAGCTTGCAAAATAACTGTTGCGGTTATCAATGGAATAAATTGATTTTTAATTAGTTGCTGTTTTATTTGACCTATAAGTGCAAATATATTTATGATCTAGGAATAAAGCCGTTTTAATGGCTTCATGGTTGGAAAATTTTTTGGATTTTTATTCCAAATCGATCGTTTCGTTCAGTTTCCTTCTGTTGACTCCATATGACTCTTCCTTCATATCTCCAATGACCTGATGACGTCCATTATCGCTTCCTCCTTTATGTCTGTATGTTCAAGTGAATCAAGTCTAATAGTATCTCTGAAGGTACAGCTGAATAAGTTCTACGGTTTTGCTATTTAGCCATTTTTGTTGTTTTTTCGACAAAAATCTTTACGATTGAAGACCAAAACAAATCAATAATCAAACAGATGCGTTGCTATTATCAACATTTAAGAAATCTATATTTTGAAAAGAAACCGAAAAGCCATTTATCGCCAATTTTATTTTGTATTCAGGCAACGCAAAATCCTTCCGCACTTCGCTTGTGGATTCTTATTAGAATGGTTTCCAATTTAGTCCTTCATCTTAAGAATCCTATATGTTCTGGTTTGCAGTGGCGGTTTGTCTGGACCAAGCTGTATAAGGTTCTGCAACGTTAGAAGTTTAGGACCAATCTGTTCAGTGTTTTTTGATTTGCGGTTTAGCATCCCTGGACCAAATTGGAGCGCCTAATCTTCAAATAGGATGAAGGAAAGTTGTTTAGTTAGCGAGGTTGAACTTGAAAGTACAAAGAATTCTTGCCGTCGAGTGGCGGTGTCAGAGCAAACTTCGAGTTCAGAAACTCTTAACATGTGAATTAAATGAATCACTCATATATAGATAGACATATTTGGTAGAATTTGCCGAAAACAACAGCAAGCAAACTAACAATCTTATATATTTTCTCTTATGTTAATTAAATTATTAACACAGTTATGATTATAGCTAATAATCTAAATAAAAAGCTCAATAACAATATATCAATATTGATTTAGCAGTCACTTAAAGATAGTAATTTTTATGCTTAGGTAACTTGAAGAACCTAGAAGCGTTAGCTCAGAGGAAGAAGATGGGTAAGTTAAGGTTTAAACTCATACATTTTTAGAACATATATTTTACTTTCAGTTGAAGACGAAATGCGGAAATCAGACATTTTAGAAGAAGGTAAAAAAATCGATCATATCCACGTATGTCCATGCTTCCAGGCCATGAAAGAGGGCGATTATATGGAATGCACATGTGCCAAAGGTATATGTGTAACACCAGACGAGGATGATGTCAAGAAGATAGAAGAGTTTTTCGAACAGCTCTCGCAAACGAAGAAACCGAAACTGAAGTGTTTCGCAAAGGCCTTAGTGAAAATCAAGCGTATTATGAGGACGAATCTGGATCAGGCTACTGCTGATCACCAAATACTTGATGTATTGACGGGATTGGGTCCATGCGAGTGCGAAGGTGGTCCTTGCGAATGTCAAATGCATCATATCGATTTAGATGCTATGAATGCTGACCACAATTTCATGGCCGCTATAATGCTAGAGCACTTTAATAAGATGTTGGATGAAAAATTGCAGAATAAATTGGGTATTAAACTGAAGGAAACGCCTCCTTTAAGAAATCGAAGTATGGAAACTGAAGAATTGTTTGAGTCTACTAGTAGTGTATCAGAAAAAATTGAATGTAATATATGTAAAGATCAAAATTGTACTTGTATAACAAAATGACAAATTATAAAAATAAACTTAGGGAAATAAAAATTATAGATGACCAAACCGATGTAGTTTTTTTTTATGTTAGTGGTATATTTCATAGCTGTACGCTGTCCTAAAGGCAGTCTTTAGCTATATACATAAATATACTGTATATTCAGCTGTAGATACAAATTAATTCAACTAGACATGTAGTCCAAATGCGGTTTGACTGAGTTCACAAGAACCTTTTTCATGCTCAAATCCAGACCGCTTTATTCGTCGATCAAAATCAAAATGCCAAACTGTCAAACATAAAAAGCTATGTCAATTGATAATTTATATAAATTTTGACAGATGTCACCAAATTTCAAATCAAAATTTTATAATAATTATATTTCCTTTAGGAATATGGCCAAAAATTTCAGGCATTAATATGTTAAAATTTTCTAATGCCTAAATTATTGTGTGTCGTTGTTTTGATGCGAAATTTTTATGTGCATTCATTTCTAAATTCGTAGCGAATTCCAATTATCTCACAATGCGTAAGTTGGTACAATCCACCACTTTTACACCGACCGAAGTTATCTGTTTGGTTTCTAGAGAAAAGTTCGAGCTATTATCGTCGGCAAGAATTGCTACATAGACTGCAGGTCCCTACCATGACCGAGGTCAAGAAGGAACTCGGGGAATGCTTCGCCGCTGTGGTCTTCAAGGAGTGTCCTGATGCTTTGAAAGAAAACATGGGTTTAGAACCGAAATTGAAAGGCGCTGGTGCAAATCTTTGGACGTCTCCAAGCGACTTATTAATAGGAAAGGTTTGTTTGAAACCACCTCTGACAGATAAACATATAAAGGCTTTAACACATGAAGGGATCTTAGGTAGGTCTTTATATTGTTATATTACAATCCATGATTCATCTTAATTCTAGCCATCGGCTACGATATTGAATTAAAATACTGGAATGAGATGGAACTGGAAAAGCAAAAAGCTTTATTAGAACAAGAGGAACACCTGAAAATCATAGCAGAAAAAATTAAACGCGTTGCTGTTAAGATGGCTAGAGATGAAGAGATTGCCGAATGTGAAAACAGGTTCCACGATCTAACCAATGAGTTTGAGCAACGGCTTAAAGAAGAACTGGATAGCCTAGAGCAAGAAATGTTGGAATATCAAGAGAGTGTGGTTAGAGATGCTATACAATCTTGTCAAGATGAATGGCAAGTTAAATTAGAAAACGCCGTACAGAGTACTATTGACAGCCTGAATAGGAAATTCTTGAAGGATTTGGAATCACAAAAACAGGGCCTGGAGAGCAGATTCAGAACAGAATTTGAGTATGATTTATTAACGTCAATAATTTTCAATTAAAAAATAATTCACTCTAATCGTTTTCAGACGTCAGCAAGGACTTTATGAGAATGCTATAGCAAAAGAAGAAGC
Organism: Holotrichia oblita; assembly: GCA_023690525.1. Lineage (NCBI taxonomy): Eukaryota > Metazoa > Arthropoda > Insecta > Coleoptera > Scarabaeidae > Holotrichia > Holotrichia oblita. Next base: position 119,218,888 of record CM043019.1, read on the forward strand.
ATCTTCTAAAACTACAATGGAGCAGCTGCGACATTGCCTCGAATGTAAGAATTTAGCTAATTTGATGTACGTCCTATGCATGGAACGACGAAAATGCGGCATAGAGCGCTCCGTTTTAGAATTTAAGCAAAAAGCTTCTGTGGACGATTTAAGTCAGATAATCAAAGAGAAAGACGAGCAAATCCGCAAATTAACTGATGAGAGGAATTTGAAACAGCGACAATTAGATGTACGAGAGAAATGCTTATTGGAAATATTGAAACAATTCCAGAAATTTATCAATTACGCCTTAAGAGCGACTCCAACGCAAGCGGAATTTTTATTGGATGTTAGGAAGATGATGCTCTTCGAAATTACTCAAGCTATGGTAGAGAGGGCTAAAGATAAGGCACCCCATCTAGCTAGGCAAATACTTCCGTGGAAAACGACTTCAGAATTGATTTGTTCTAGTAATGAAGAGGAAGTTAGCCAGCTAACCTTGCCCGACTTCCACGAGTGTCTCGATGAAATCATACCGCCTGCTGCACAATCAAACTTTGTGCCATCATTTTACTACAATAATAAAATGTATGTGAGCAATGATTTGCAGCTGATGGCGAAGAAAGGAATGGAAATTTCAGAAACTAACATATTGTGGAATAAAGATGTCGAACATGTGATGAAGCTTTTAAAGGCATCAGTCGAAGAGAACGAAAAGAAAAGAAAGGAACAATGCGATGCAAATACGGTTAGTGCAGTGGAGGAAGAAATTATTGAGGAAGAACAAAATGCTCAGAGCGCTAAGTAACTATTATTGTTATATATTTTTCAAATTGCAATTGGGGAGAGTAGGTAATTTAATCATCAACATTATTTGCAGATTACATCTGAACTTGAGCTTTGGTAAATCGGCCTTGAAGCATGATAGCGAAGAAAAGATAGAAATCGAAACTCCGATCGTCTATTGCAACCTATCCACTGATAAAACTGAATCCAGAGACGCTAGCGATTTCATTAAGAAGATAATCAAAGCAAGTATCGACGTCGAATTAGCACCATTGGACACGACAGGACTTCTAGCTGCCAAAGATTCTCTCATTAAGATTCGAGAATCGCGAAGAAGCTCACTTAGGGAGATGCCTAGCTACGGCGTTGAGGAGGTAGAGACGAACAACATGCTTATGGCCGTTAAGGAGTCACTGGAAACGGAACTGGCGCAGAATGCTGGAAAGAGATCCGTAGATGGTTCGGTGAATTTTGAAAAATTGGACGCTATCAGAATTTCTGATCAGTTGGAAATTAAAAGATCTGGGAAGACGTCCAAGGTCGGTAGATAGATTTATTTTGCAAAAAGTAATATCCATCAAATAAATCAAATTCCGTATACACTTAAAATAAAAACCAAACACGCTTATTATACATACTACACTGTAATAGCTCTTACAATTGTTATCTAGTTTAAAAAATGAAACGTGATAATTGATCTTTTTTTTCTACTTTTACAGGGATCAGTGCATGGGGTAAGTAATCTAAATCATATAGTATCTAATATTTCTAGCAACATCTTCCTAATTGTTGATAACTCTTTTATTAGTTTATACCTTGATAACTGTCAAAAGTAAATTTTATGTAAAAGTAGAAAACACAGAATTTTGTTATGGAGCCTCAAGAACGCATAGAAATTGTTAAATTCTATTTCCAAAACTTATCCACTTCCACAACGAGACGCGATTCTATGTTTAGCAAACGCATTTCTATAAAATTGTACAGCATGTTATGTAAAGCATATTGGATGATCTCGCTTTGGTCGTTAAATGTAAATATTGAGGTTTTTTGGGCTGATGTTCAGCAAAACCTAAAACTTCCATAAGAAAAGTGCAATTAGAATTGACGTTTGCAGTAAGCTTAATTTTTAGCAAAATTTAATAAAAATTTTTGCCTTTCTGATCGTGTTAACGATTGAAATGATCGGTTTTGAGAAACAAGAAACTTTCGTCTCAACAAATCATTGGACCCTTGGTTTTTGAAGATGCCATAGGCAATAGATTTACGCTTAATGGAGAACAGTATCGAACAATAATAAGAAAACTTCTACATCTACACCTGAAAGAATTTAATACAAAAACTTCTGGTTCCAGGAGGGTGGCACTATATGCCACACAACGCTTGAAGCAGTCGCTGTTCTTTTTGGCATGTATAGGGTAATCATAAAGTAAAGGTACATTTACAACCAATTCAAAGTTACGAATTAAGCTTATGAGTACGCATGAAATTGCAAAGTTGCATTTACAACCACGTCTTGAAGTGCTAAACAAACACTTTGCAACTTAATTCATGCATGAAAGTATTAACTGTATTAATGTACCTATATTTTCTATTAGTAATAGCCTGTTGCGCCAACTTATTTATTACAGGTGTATTTGTATTGTAAGCGACAAATATGTACAGAATAGATGTGCATTACTGTTCAAAAATGTTAATTTGACAATCTATCTTGACAGAACGTAAATATCTGTCTAGAGTATCAACCAATTACAGCAGCCAATTATGTGATTTCCAATTCGATGCTTGGCGAGACCAAGCAACGAAGTGCGAGTTTGCAATGAATTTCACTTCGAATTTCGTGCCAAAGTGTGCTCTGAAGTTGTTGTAAATGCGTCAATTTAAAACGTATTATTTTAACTGTCAATTATCGAATTTTGAATTGGTTGTAAATGTACCTTAAGGGGTATACTTTAAAGTCTTATATAATTTCAAAAAAACAAATTAGTAGCAAAAAGTAAATGGAATCTAGTTGCTTTTGAATTTGGATTTTTCTGTATCTATGAAAAACAAAAGAGTTGTCGTTACAATTGTTGACATTAGTGTCAAAACGAATCATTCAATTTGGTGTTTTATATTGAAATTAAAACTTCAAACGACTCAAACTGTAATAGCATGGATTTACAAACAAAAATTGGTTTAGTTCAGTGTTAGGAATGCGGCAGAAATCACACCGCTGGATTACGAAGATTTTGCACGAGAATGGGTTTGAGATCGAGGCTCTGGCAAATGAAAACGTACCGCAATTTGTTAGAAAAATTTGAAAGAATAGAATTCGTAACTGACCTACCAAGATCAGCAAGACCAAGAATTAGTGCTCTCCAAGTTGCAGAGGTTCTTAATGAAAATCAGGACATAGCCAGAGGTAATCTACTAGCAATCAGCAGTGCAAATGCAATATCCAAGCGATTGCAAGTGCCGAATACCACTGTTTGGAAAATTTTACGCCAAATTCTTAAAATGTATCCATATAAACTGAAAATGCTGTTTGAATTAAAGGAAGCAGACTTGGCTACTGGGTACCATTTTTCTTAGCGAGTAATGGCTCAGATGGAAATTGAACCCAGATTTTATGGACAAATAAACCACATTTTACTCTGAATGGTGGAGTCAATACTCAAAACTGTAGAATCTGGTCTGCAGAAAATCCACAAGAAATCGTTTATCAAGGTCTTCAGGACAAGAAAGTCACCGTTTGGTGCGGGTTTACAGTTGATTTTATAATTGGTCCCTATTTCTACGAGGAAATGCAGAATTGAGAAGCCGTATCTGTAACTGTAAACGGTGAATGATACTTGCAAATGTTAAGAGATTTTGTTATTCCACAGGTGCAAAACGAGCTCCACCGAATTGAAAAAATCATTTTTATGCAGGATGGATCACCCTCGCACATTTTCTGACCAGTTAAAAAATTGTTAACCAACGTGTTTCAAGATCGTGTGTTAAGCAGACATTTCGCAAACTCATGGCCTCCAAGATCACCTGGTCTTCACCCAGCGGATTACTGACTGTGGGGATATTTAAAAGTTGAGTGTTTAGCAGACGATCAACAACGCTGCAAGAATTGAAAGACAATATTATGGGGAAAATTTGTGCAATTCAACCAGAAATGTTATGGAATGCTGTATACGAAACCGAAAAGCCATTTATCGCCAATTTTATTTTGTATTCAGGCAACGCAAAATCCTTCCGCACTTCGCTTGTGGATTCTTATTAGAATGGTTTCCAATTTAGTCCTTCATCTTAAGAATCCTATATGTTCTGGTTTGCAGTGGCGGTTTGTCTGGACCAAGCTGTATAAGGTTCTGCAACGTTAGAAGTTTAGGACCAATCTGTTCAGTGTTTTTTGATTTGCGGTTTAGCATCCCTGGACCAAATTGGAGCGCCTAATCTTCAAATAGGATGAAGGAAAGTTGTTTAGTTAGCGAGGTTGAACTTGAAAGTACAAAGAATTCTTGCCGTCGAGTGGCGGTGTCAGAGCAAACTTCGAGTTCAGAAACTCTTTAACATGTGAATTAAATGAATCACTCATATATAGATAGACATATTTGGTAGAATTTGCCGAAAACAACAGCAAGCAAACTAACAATCTTATATATTTTCTCTTATGTTAATTAAATTATTAACACAGTTATGATTATAGCTAATAATCTAAATAAAAAGCTCAATAACAATATATCAATATTGATTTAGCAGTCACTTAAAGATAGTAATTTTTATGCTTAGGTAACTTGAAGAACCTAGAAGCGTTAGCTCAGAGGAAGAAGATGGGTAAGTTAAGGTTTAAACTCATACATTTTTAGAACATATATTTTACTTTCAGTTGAAGACGAAATGCGGAAATCAGACATTTTAGAAGAAGGTAAAAAAATCGATCATATCCACGTATGTCCATGCTTCCAGGCCATGAAAGAGGGCGATTATATGGAATGCACATGTGCCAAAGGTATATGTGTAACACCAGACGAGGATGATGTCAAGAAGATAGAAGAGTTTTTCGAACAGCTCTCGCAAACGAAGAAACCGAAACTGAAGTGTTTCGCAAAGGCCTTAGTGAAAATCAAGCGTATTATGAGGACGAATCTGGATCAGGCTACTGCTGATCACCAAATACTTGATGTATTGACGGGATTGGGTCCATGCGAGTGCGAAGGTGGTCCTTGCGAATGTCAAATGCATCATATCGATTTAGATGCTATGAATGCTGACCACAATTTCATGGCCGCTATAATGCTAGAGCACTTTAATAAGATGTTGGATGAAAAATTGCAGAATAAATTGGGTATTAAACTGAAGGAAACGCCTCCTTTAAGAAATCGAAGTATGGAAACTGAAGAATTGTTTGAGTCTACTAGTAGTGTATCAGAAAAAATTGAATGTAATATATGTAAAGATCAAAATTGTACTTGTATAACAAAATGACAAATTATAAAAATAAACTTAGGGAAATAAAAATTATAGATGACCAAACCGATGTAGTTTTTTTTATGTTAGTGGTATATTTCATAGCTGTACGCTGTCCTAAAGGCAGTCTTTAGCTATATACATAAATATACTGTATATTCAGCTGTAGATACAAATTAATTCAACTAGACATGTAGTCCAAATGCGGTTTGACTGAGTTCACAAGAACCTTTTTCATGCTCAAATCCAGACCGCTTTATTCGTCGATCAAAATCAAAATGCCAAACTGTCAAACATAAAAAGCTATGTCAATTGATAATTTATATAAATTTTGACAGATGTCACCAAATTTCAAATCAAAATTTTATAATAATTATATTTCCTTTAGAATATGGCCAAAAATTTCAGGCATTAATATGTTAAAATTTTCTAATGCCTAAATTATTGTGTGTCGTTGTTTTGATGCGAAATTTTTATGTGCATTCATTTCTAAATTCGTAGCGAATTCCAATTATCTCACAATGCGTAAGTTGGTACAATCCACCACTTTTACACCGACCGAAGTTATCTGTTTGGTTTCTAGAGAAAAGTTCGAGCTATTATCGTCGGCAAGAATTGCTACATAGACTGCAGGTCCCTACCATGACCGAGGTCAAGAAGGAACTCGGGAAATGCTTCGCCGCTGTGGTCTTCAAGGAGTGTCCTGATGCTTTGAAAGAAAACATGGGTTTAGAACCGAAATTGAAAGGCGCTGGTGCAAATCTTTGGACGTCTCCAAGCGACTTATTAATAGGAAAGGTTTGTTTGAAACCACCTCTGACAGATAAACATATAAAGGCTTTAACACATGAAGGGATCTTAGGTAGGTCTTTATATTGTTATATTACAATCCATGATTCATCTTAATTCTAGCCATCGGCTACGATATTGAATTAAAATACTGGAATGAGATGGAACTGGAAAAGCAAAAAGCTTTATTAGAACAAGAGGAACACCTGAAAATCATAGCAGAAAAAATTAAACGCGTTGCTGTTAAGATGGCTAGAGATGAAGAGATTGCCGAATGTGAAAACAGGTTCCACGATCTAACCAATGAGTTTGAGCAACGGCTTAAAGAAGAACTGGATAGCCTAGAGCAAGAAATGTTGGAATATCAAGAGAGTGTGGTTAGAGATGCTATACAATCTTGTCAAGATGAATGGCAAGTTAAATTAGAAAACGCCGTACAGAGTACTATTGACAGCCTGAATAGGAAATTCTTGAAGGATTTGGAATCACAAAAACAGGGCCTGGAGAGCAGATTCAGAACAGAATTTGAGTATGATTTATTAACGTCAATAATTTTCAATTAAAAAATAATTCACTCTAATCGTTTTCAGACGTCAGCAAGGACTTTATGAGAATGCTATAGCAAAAGAAGAAGCATCTTCTAAAACTACAATGGAGCAGCTGCGACATTGCCTCGAATGTAAGAATTTAGCTAATTTGATGTACGTCCTATGCATGGAACGACGAAAATGCGGCATAGAGCGCTCCGTTTTAGAATTTAAGCAAAAAGCTTCTGTGGACGATTTAAGTCAGATAATCAAAGAGAAAGACGAGCAAATCCGCAAATTAACTGATGAGAGGAATTTGAAACAGCGACAATTAGATGTACGAGAGAAATGCTTATTGGAAATATTGAAACAATTCCAGAAATTTATCAATTACGCCTTAAGAGCGACTCCAACGCAAGCGGAATTTTTATTGGATGTTAGGAAGATGATGCTCTTCGAAATTACTCAAGCTATGGTAGAGAGGGCTAAAGATAAGGCACCCCATCTAGCTAGGCAAATACTTCCGTGGAAAACGACTTCAGAATTGATTTGTTCTAGTAATGAAGAGGAAGTTAGCCAGCTAACCTTGCCCGACTTCCACGAGTGTCTCGATGAAATCATACCGCCTGCTGCACAATCAAACTTTGTGCCATCATTTTACTACAATAATAAAATGTATGTGAGCAATGATTTGCAGCTGATGGCGAAGAAAGGAATGGAAATTTCAGAAACTAACATATTGTGGAATAAAGATGTCGAACATGTGATGAAGCTTTTAAAGGCATCAGTCGAAGAGAACGAAAAGAAAAGAAAGGAACAATGCGATGCAAATACGGTTAGTGCAGTGGAGGAAGAAATTATTGAGGAAGAACAAAATGCTCAGAGCGCTAAGTAACTATTATTGTTATATATTTTTCAAATTGCAATTGGGGAGAGTAGGTAATTTAATCATCAACATTATTTGCAGATTACATCTGAACTTGAGCTTTGGTAAATCGGCCTTGAAGCATGATAGCGAAGAAAAGATAGAAATCGAAACTCCGATCGTCTATTGCAACCTATCCACTGATAAAACTGAATCCAGAGACGCTAGCGATTTCATTAAGAAGATAATCAAAGCAAGTATCGACGTCGAATTAGCACCATTGGACACGACAGGACTTCTAGCTGCCAAAGATTCTCTCATTAAGATTCGAGAATCGCGAAGAAGCTCACTTAGGGAGATGCCTAGCTACGGCGTTGAGGAGGTAGAGACGAACAACATGCTTATGGCCGTTAAGGAGTCACTGGAAACGGAACTGGCGCAGAATGCTGGAAAGAGATCCGTAGATGGTTCGGTGAATTTTGAAAAATTGGACGCTATCAGAATTTCTGATCAGTTGGAAATTAAAAGATCTGGGAAGACGTCCAAGGTCGGTAGATAGATTTATTTTGCAAAAAGTAATATCCATCAAATAAATCAAATTCCGTATACACTTAAAATAAAAACCAAACACGCTTATTATACATACTACACTGTAATAGCTCTTACAATTGTTATCTAGTTTAAAAAATGAAACGTGATAATTGATCTTTTTTTCTACTTTTACAGGGATCAGTGCATGGGGTAAGTAATCTAAATCATATAGTATCTAATATTTCTAGCAACATCTTCCTAATTGTTGATAACTCTTTTATTAGTTTATACCTTGATAACTGTCAAAAGTAAATTTTATGTAAAAGTAGAAAACACAGAATTTTGTTATGGAGCCTCAAGAACGCATAGAAATTGTTAAATTCTATTTCCAAAACTTATCCACTTCCACAACGAGACGCGATTCTATGTTTAGCAAACGCATTTCTATAAAATTGTACAGCATGTTATGTAAAGCATATTGGATGATCTCGCTTTGGTCGTTAAATGTAAATATTGAGGTTTTTTGGGCTGATGTTCAGCAAAACCTAAAACTTCCATAAGAAAAGTGCAATTAGAATTGACGTTTGCAGTAAGCTTAATTTTTAGCAAAATTTAATAAAAATTTTTGCCTTTCTGATCGTGTTAACGATTGAAATGATCGGTTTTGAGAAACAAGAAACTTTCGTCTCAACAAATCATTGGACCCTTGGTTTTTGAAGATGCCATAGGCAATAGATTTACGCTTAATGGAGAACAGTATCGAACAATAATAAGAAAACTTCTACATCTACACCTGAAAGAATTTAATACAAAAACTTCTGGTTCCAGGAGGGTGGCACTATATGCCACACAACGCTTGAAGCAGTCGCTGTTCTTTTGGCATGTATAGGGTAATCATAAAGTAAAGGTACATTTACAACCAATTCAAAGTTACGAATTAAGCTTATGAGTACGCATGAAATTGCAAAGTTGCATTTACAACCACGTCTTGAAGTGCTAAACAAACACTTTGCAACTTAATTCATGCATGAAAGTATTAACTGTATTAATGTACCTATATTTTCTATTAGTAATAGCCTGTTGCGCCAACTTATTTATTACAGGTGTATTTGTATTGTAAGCGACAAATATGTACAGAATAGATGTGCATTACTGTTCAAAAATGTTAATTTGACAATCTATCTTGACAGAACGTAAATATCTGTCTAGAGTATCAACCAATTACAGCAGCCAATTATGTGATTTCCAATTCGATGCTTGGCGAGACCAAGCAACGAAGTGCGAGTTTGCAATGAATTTCACTTCGAATTTCGTGCCAAAGTGTGCTCTGAAGTTGTTGTAAATGCGTCAATTTAAAACGTATTATTTTAACTGTCAATTATCGAATTTTGAATTGGTTGTAAATGTACCTTAAGGGGTATACTTTAAAGTCTTATATAATTTCAAAAAAACAAATTAGTAGCAAAAAGTAAATGGAATCTAGTTGCTTTTGAATTTGGATTTTTCTGTATCTATGAAAAACAAAAGAGTTGTCGTTACAATTGTTGACATTAGTGTCAAAACGAATCATTCAATTTGGTGTTTTATATTGAAATTAAAACTTCAAACGACTCAAACTGTAATAGCATGGATTTACAAACAAAAATTGGTTTAGTTCAGTGTTAGGAATGCGGCAGAAATCACACCGCTGGATTACGAAGATTTTGCACGAGAATGGGTTTGAGATCGAGGCTCTGGCAAATGAAAACGTACCGCAATTTGTTAGAAAAATTTGAAAGAATAGAATTCGTAACTGACCTACCAAGATCAGCAAGACCAAGAATTAGTGCTCTCCAAGTTGCAGAGGTTCTTAATGAAAATCAGGACATAGCCAGAGGTAATCTACTAGCAATCAGCAGTGCAAATGCAATATCCAAGCGATTGCAAGTGCCGAATACCACTGTTTGGAAAATTTTACGCCAAATTCTTAAAATGTATCCATATAAACTGAAAATGCTGTTTGAATTAAAGGAAGCAGACTTGGCTACTGGGTACCATTTTTCTTAGCGAGTAATGGCTCAGATGGAAATTGAACCCAGATTTTATGGACAAATAAACCACATTTTACTCTGAATGGTGGAGTCAATACTCAAAACTGTAGAATCTGGTCTGCAGAAAATCCACAAGAAATCGTTTATCAAGGTCTTCAGGACAAGAAAGTCACCGTTTGGTGCGGGTTTACAGTTGATTTTATAATTGGTCCCTATTTCTACGAGGAAATGCAGAATTGAGAAGCCGTATCTGTAACTGTAAACGGTGAATGATACTTGCAAATGTTCAGAGATTTTGTTATTCCACAGGTGCAAAACGAGCTCCACCGAATTGAAAAAATCATTTTTATGCAGGATGGATCACCCTCGCACATTTTCTGACCAGTTAAAAAATTGTTAACCAACGTGTTTCAAGATCGTGTGTTAAGCAGACATTTCGCAAACTCATGGCCTCCAAGATCACCTGGTCTTCACCCAGCGGATTACTGACTGTGGGGATATTTAAAAGTTGAGTGTTTAGCAGACGATCAACAACGCTGCAAGAATTGAAAGACAATATTATGGGGAAAATTTGTGCAATTCAACCAGAAATGTTATGGAATGCTGTATACAATTTGGAGGAAAGATTGGTAATCTTACAACAACAAAATGGAGGTCATATTTATCAATTGCCGTAACTGGTTTTGTGCATACTAAAACCCATTTCTTAAGCAATTAGATTTTATTTATTTTTTGTTACTCAAAAAACCCCCAAATACTAATTACCTTTTATGCCTGTTCAACCCTGAACTGACATTTCATATGTCGACTCGACACTGTTTGAGTGACTATTGACACGATAACGTTGTTTTATTCCTGATTTTCTGCGATTGTGTTTTTTCTGTCGAAACATGCCGAACATTCGAGACTGGTAAGTAAATATAATGTAATATAAACTTCAAAGTTTATGTTTATTTATTTTTAACCTCTCAAAAACTAAACCGTTTTGACTTATATGGCCTAAACTGTTGATAGGTCGTTAACGACCCGCTGGACCTCACAAATACATTTATGTGGATTTTTTAATTTTTAGGAAACGTGCTCTTACGGCTGCTGAATTGCTAGAATTAGCTGAAAATTTGGATGAAGAGATGAGTGCATTGAATGTACAGATTGCGATTCTGGTGACGAGGAATCTAAGAATCTAAACCATTTGAATCACAATCAGTGACGAGCCGAAGCAGAGTTTTATTTTAGTGAATATGAGGCTGAAACAGAGTGGGATGTCAAAAGGTCAAAAGTTGATTATATGAAATCTAAGCGGCGCAGAGGAGACTTCACGGATCTACCTAAAAATGACACTTTTTAGTCTCAGTTTCAAAAGTCATTCTTTAGAATATTTTTTTCTAAAGCTGACTTCAGAAATTGTTGAAATGATAACAAATTTCACGAATATCTATGCTAATCAAACAAATAGACAAAATTTTGATTTGTCTCAAGAGGAGATATATACTTTTTTCGGTATTCTTTTGCTGAGTGGCTTTTGCCTTTGCCAAGACGCCGCATTGTATTGTAGAGTCTCAGGACGTCCACAATTCATTAGTGACAAATGCAATGAGAAGAAACCGCTTTGAAGAAATTTCTACTCACCTTCATTTTTGCGACAATTACAATTTACCCGAAAATGATAAATTAGGAAAAATTCGTCCTCTAATAAATAGCTTCAATAAACAGAGAGAAGAAGAGGAAAGCCTGTGCGGTTTGGCTATAAGTCTGGGGTCGCAGCACAAAAGCTAGGTTACTGCTTAGAGTTTAAAATTTATCAAGGCCGTAGAGCTAACGAAAAACAAGGATTAGGGCTTGGCGATTCCATGGTTCTAAAATTTGTAAATACTTTTGAACATTATTTCGGGAAGAAGCTTTCTCTGTTTTTTGATAACTTTTTCACATCGGCAAGAATTAATCCGAAGTTTGGGAGAAAAAGGATTTAGAGGTACTGGAACAGTCCGCGAAAACCGAACAAATAAGTGTCTTCTAACAGAATCAAAAGAAATGAAAAAAAAAACGGAATCGAGGGGCGATGGACTGCCCAAAAAACAGTAAGAATAAAATTGTTTGTGTACGTTGGAAAGTTAGCAGTGTTGTCACAACAAGTACGGAATGAACCCAGTACAAAAATGTCAGAAGTGCTCTGCAAAAGAGAAAAAAAATAGAGATAAATCAACTCAACGCAATAAAATACTACAATAAATTCATGGGAGGTGTCGACCAACTAGACAATCACGTGCCCAATTACCGAATTGCTTTTCGAGGAAAAAAAAGGTATACCCCAATTGTTTATTGCATGATTGACGTCTGTGCTACCAACGCCTACTTACTTGCTAGACAATTTGGATCTACCAAAGACAACTTACAGTTTAGAAGAGAAATTGCACGAGCCTTGACAAAATTCGGTAAGAACAGTGAAAAACCTGGAAGAAAAAAGGCTCTTGTTGAACGTAATATTTTTGCTAATGGCATGCATATCATTATCACAGGACAAAATAGACTCAGATGTGCAATTTGTAAAAACAAAACAACTAAAGCTTGTAAAACTTGCAACGTATCATTGCATGATAAATGTTTTGCAGATTACCAGAGAGTAATATTATTATTTTTTATTTCTTTTTTATTATAAGCTTTTTTTGTAATAGTTTATTTATGAATAAAGTTTGAATTTTTGTGTTTGCTTATTTTTATACAAATAAAGCATCTCTAAAGCCCAGTACTTCTAAAATAAACTTGAAAAGTTTTTTTAACATACCTTGTCAGGGTGGTTTCAAAAAATGAAAAAGGGAAAATGAAAAGATCCCCTGATTTGACGGCACCAGAATAATTAAAAAGCAAAGTCTAGATTATTCGTCCAGAAAAACATTCCTGGAGAAATTTGCCAAATCCTATTGGAATATTGCGCCAAGTTATGCTGCATGAACAAAGTAGAATTGGTCAGTAAGTAGGTAAGCTTTGAGTGTGAGATTGCAAAACAGTTTCTAGGTAACGACACATACTATGTGGGGTACACAACCACACCTTGTGTGTTAAAAAATAATAACTACAATCTGCGAAGCACGTACTATGGTTATATTACAGTTGCAAAAACAAAATAAGGACAAATCATTTACTCATTATTATTTTGAGCATCACCATATTTAGATCTCAGTCCTCAGTGGAGTCCCGACAAATACACCAGTTCTAATCATAATCTAACGCATCTCATACTATTATAAACATTTTACATTCTAGGCGAGTAGCATCCCCACATCTAGAAAACCATCAAAAAGCATGTTAAAAAGGGACTCCATTTTACAAGCCTCAACAGGACAATCATCTCCAATACGGCAATCATCGACACTTAGACCAAACGCATCCAGAGAATCGAAATTGTTATCCGTAAAAGACTCCCTAATCATACATAGGAATTCTTTGACACCGAACGCCTTCCGGAAACCTGGTGGCTTCTCGATTTCCCAGACGGAAGATATGCACGGTTCGCCAAGCTCCCGAAGAGGTTCGATCACGTCCAAACTAAGCATGGCTAAGGATTCATTGGAACTGATGATGAAACAATCATTGTTATCGAAATCTAGTAAGGCTGCGCAAAACGGAGATTATGAGACTATACCGGAAGAGAAGCCGATCATTAGCAGGAAGGTATCGCCGCAGATGATCAGTCATATCGAGATAGCGCAGATACCTACTCACGTTCCCGAAACTGCCGTCAATTTTTCACCTGTCAAGGAAGTTTATGAAGTGAATGTGTTACGAACGTCTGATTCTCCGTGGAAGATATATGAAGGTGATTATATTTTTTAATAGAAAGTCTAAATTCCGCTCAGAAACTTTTGGAGATTTCAGAGCAACAATTCTTAAACTTTTAAATAAGCTACTTTACAGAACATTACCGTCAAACGGGGGTTTCTTGGGACAATTTTGACATTCAATTACTGTTTATTGAAAGAGGTTTAATCAAATCGAAGTGAATTATTCTTGAAAACTTGCGTGAGTGAATCTGCAATCTTAAAAAAGAAATTAGTGGTTATCCCATGTTACCATGTGTTCTGGGGTATAATGGGACATTATGGGGATTTTGCATTAAATAACATGTCATGGGCTTTGCATCGTAGCATGGGACATTTAAAATCATAAAACGACCTCTCGTTTTACCTATCAAAGCTTTAACATAAAAAAAATACAAGAATACAGTATGTATTCTAAAATAGGTATAAACTTAAACTTCTGTAAACTTAATTTACTGTAGACTTAACTTACAAAGATATATTTGCCTCGAACTATACTTCTTGGTATTATCGATTTGACGATATCATTTCTGTTTATCATAATGATATTCGGGCTTCTCAGTTTTTTTTCGAGTGAAAACAAAATCTTCTTCTTCACCACTATCAAAATCAGATAAGGTAATTTCAGGAGAGATGCCCCACTTAAGGAATATGTATATTATAAAAATTACAAATATTGATTTTTTATTAGACAAAAGTAAGTTGTGTTTTCAGCCATCTCACCCGTGTGCTCCGGGTTAGTTGGTGACTTACATTAAAACTTGATTTTTGAGAGACGTTTTAGTTTCTTAGCCCTTACTTCGATGCGCCCACAATCATTGCACTTGTTTCCGTACATCGTGTAACCATTGCTTACACTGTATCCAGTCAACAATCTCTTTGGTATGAAAATAGTCATCTAAACATTTTGCACAATAATTTGCATTCCTATCTCCCTTAATTCCCTCCTCAAATTTATCTTCACTATTTACAAAAGCTCTACATCTCTTCATTTTTTTGATTAAAGTTGCTAGAGATTCTCCTTCTAAAGACGATCCACTTTCATTATCATTTCTCTGATCTTTGCTTTTTTCAGTATTCCTTTTAGTTTCATTGTCTACAGCCTTTTTTTTCACTTTATTTGTCAATATTTCGGCAATACATTGCTTCTTTCTTCTCTTTTGCTTGGCTGGAATCGTTGGTACAGAATCTTGATCTTCTTTAGCTTCCATATTTGCAGATGATTTAGGATGGCTTTGAATATGGGATAGTCCTGGAACTGGTGGTTTACCTTCAGAAACAGTTGTTTCCAAAAGAACTCTAGTATTCATATTTGCCGACGATGCATCCGCAATCGCATAAAAGTGCTCAGGAATAACGTTTGAATCAAGAGGACATATTCCAGTAGCTCTGAATCCAGCTAAAGCAGCTTGATGCTGCTTTGCCCCAGGTTTTCGCGACAAGTCCACCTGCTTGAAGCCTGCATAATTTCCGAGCTGGGTGATGCAACATCCATTACCTTGCTTCCTATTTTAAATTGTGCTTTAGGGATTTAAAAAAGGTCTGTCAAGAGGTTGAGCAAGCAAACTAAAGATATCACATGTTCTTCAGCATAATTCGACATTTCAAGACTGTTTCGATGTGACGAGTGACCGTCAAGAATCAAAACTGTTCTTCCAGGTGGTTTGCGTGGAGTAAAATGTTCTTTTAACCACTTAAAAAACAGCTCTGAAGTTATGAAAGAAGATTTTTGGTTCATGAAAACTCTAGAACTATTTGGTAAACCATTGCCAAATTCATGGTTTTGTCTTTTTCCTTTTAAAATTATAACAGGCGGCAGG
This sequence comes from Holotrichia oblita, assembly GCA_023690525.1. Classification (NCBI taxonomy): domain Eukaryota; kingdom Metazoa; phylum Arthropoda; class Insecta; order Coleoptera; family Scarabaeidae; genus Holotrichia; species Holotrichia oblita. Next base: position 119,234,470 of record CM043019.1, read on the forward strand.
AATCGTCCTTCAGCACTACAACAAGCAATTATAGATATATTTTCCCCTCTTTAACTGGAAATCAGTGTATGGACGTCCTATGCCCCTCTCGTTGCTAGGACAGTCCCGGGGCTTCGTTGTTTAATTGGAATCCAGTTTCATCCATTTTAATTGGGGCATTGGCTTCCTCTCGGTTCATTCCTTCACTTCTTCCTAGTAACAAACCTTGCGACTGTCTTAAACTTAATTCCTTATTCCTTCTAAGGAAATATGACAACCAATCCTAACCGTTCATACAGGTTTCACGATTGAAACGATGTGAAATTTCAGCAAACTGAAAAGCTAGAGGTCGTATAGTTTCCCAGTCAGGTGCGAATCCTGCCTGTTCCAATTTTCACTTCATTAACCCCTATCTCTCCGGATTCCAATCTTGAAAGAGCTAATTCTAAGTTTTCTAGGTTCCACTGTCGTTGTCCAGCTCCTGTGGGTTTGCGAATATACTTAGTAGGCATGGCTGCAAATAAATAAAATATCTTGGTTATATGTTCTTTTTTGTTGCATGGGGCGTCTAACGTTTCTCTATGGTATAGATGTTCCACCACACCACAACCTCTCTATTAATCCTTTTAGTGGCTCATATATCGTTTTCATGGTAGAAGTTTTCCAAAACAAAAATAAGTTACAGCACTTCTGTTACTACTTATAATTATATCAAAGGAATTAAAATAAAAAACTTACCTTTTCACTCTGTACCACTTACACGATGCTTACCAACTAACTGTTGGTCAGATTCAGAATCGTGTAACGAAATTTCCTCATCTGATGAAGAAGTGGATAGGGACCCTGAGCAAAGTTGGCGTCGTTTATTTTCATTTCCGTATCTGGCACTTCGTCCAGGATTGTCATTAAAGTTTTCGATGTCTTGTTCTTTTTCAGTGCATAATATATTATTAGGTTCAGAACGAGATCCTGAATCAACGACACTTTGTCTTGGTAAAACATCAATTTTCTTTTTCCTCTTTCTTAACGGTTGCGTTTGACTTTTTTTATTCATTTCCACAAATGATTGAAAACTATTAGCCCAGTTTTCGTCAGTATCAGTGTTATTATTCCGCTACAACATTTTTTTTTGGAAGCCTCTTTAAAACCTTACCTCTATAAAGTGGTATAATTCCCGAGAATTTGAAACCTGCCAGTATATATTTTTTTGTAGATTCGGTATCTTTAAGGCAATTATTTAATAGCCTTGCGAATGTGTCTTTAGGGATACATCCCCTATTTCGTTCTTTCTAAAGAGTTTTTCTCCGAGAGATTTTAAGTGGCTTAAAATAAGCCACGTCTAACGGCTGGTATATCCCTGTACTATTTAGAGGTAATAGCACAAAACGTATATTATTTTCTTGGCACAGCTCTAATACTGTCGGAGAGACCTGGCTCGCCAGATTATCCCCTATCAAAAGCTTCTTCTCAGAGTTTCTTAATCAAACTTCTGGAAGAACGGCATTACTATTTTTCTAAACCAATCTTCAAATAGGTCCATAGTAAACCAGCCGTTTTTTGATCCATTGTAAACAGTTCCCTTGGGACCATTTTCACACCATGCGTTGTAAAGGTGTTCTGCTTTATATACAATATAGAGAGGAAGCAATTACTTTTGAAACTATCCACAATTTTTTCTGGATGTTGACATCCCCTTCCAACAATAACAATGTTTCTTCCCGGATCATCGGTTAAATTTGTCTCATCATTATTTATAACTAAATGATGAGGCACGTTTTCTTGGCTTAATCATATATGCATCAACATTTGCTCTACATCTTTTAATATTTTGGCACAATCTCTGGATCAGAATGTGCCTATTTGTAATCAAAAATTGTTTTATCCAATCAAGTCCTGGTAAGTTATTTCGAAACCTTGTTTCATTCCAACTCTTTAGTTGCAGATGAGACTTAATAATCAGTCGTAAGTCGTAGTTAGTGAGGAGAAATTCCCATTCACCAATTTTGTTTCTTGTTATTGCATATTTTCCAATCTGTTTTCCTCTTACATGTCTGTTTAAAGTCGTTTTAGATATTCTATATTTATCTGCTACTTTCCTCAGAGCTGTACCTGCTTTTTTTCAGATTCTGCGTTTGCAAGGTGCCCGTCAGAAAAGTTTCTATATGCCCTTGAACTGAATTGCCTTTTATAATAATAACTTCAATGATTGGTAGATAATTTATTAGTATACAGACAACTCTGTTCAGTTTTGTGGGGTAACTTGGGACATATCCCATTTAACCCCACAAATTACTTTTTTTTTATTACTACAAGCAAAATTACACCAATATCACTAATATTCTTTTAAAAAGCAACCACAAATCTGATAGGACACAGACCAAGTTTTAGACAACCAACGTTTTTCTTTTTATGACAGTTGTTAAAACATTGCAATGTTGTCAAATGTCCCAAGTTACACCCGTTTATCAGTGGAGTTTAAACACTCTTTCTATTGTATATATTTGTTCTTAATTTCCAGAACCACGCGTCTCTCAAGATAATTTCTTAACAAAACCAAACGCACTTACAATTAGCGGTAATCAAGACAGTAAAGAACACGTTCAAGGAAGTCCCTCCTTTACAACCCATAGGATTAATTCTATAATGAATATACTGCGAGAAGATTCTAGTCTCATGCGTTTATTTACTTCCGGCACTAAATGAAATCATCATTCTTGTATTATTTATTGTAATTATATTTGTTTTAAGTTATAACTTATGTTAAAAAATATAATTTTTTTTTTTCAATATTAGTTTTGAATGTGACAGCGATAATTGACAATCCATATGACAGATCCGTTGCAGTTCTAATTTTAAACATCATATCCTCTCATATCGAATAATGGCAACTTTTGACGAATCTTCTATAATTCAAAAACATATTCGTAGCATTAATTTCCTTAAAAATACATCGACGCTGACTTCAGAAACTCCCACATATTCAGCTGGAGATAGTGAAGCGGAAACCAGCAGCAGGAATATATCTTGCCAGAGTAATGTCGGCAGTGACAAGGCTGATAGTATTAGATCTTGCGAATCGGTTATAAAGGTTCATTAACGTTTATTTTCGCACAATTTTCCTGTTTCTAATATAAACTTTAACCAATAATTTAGATTTTTAGATTTGAAACGGAAAGTTTCAATCAGAATAACGAGAAATGTTTAGCTTTCTGGAATGCCATGAACAACAGGGATGATATAACGCCAGTAAATTGCACTATTATGGACGCGCAAAATAACAAGAGGACAGCCGCGTGTCAAACGGAACAGAGGGAGACAGAAGCTTCTCTATGGGCAAGAGCTTTATATGAATTGAGGAAGCGCAAACTTGACCAAATAGCGGTATGATTCTAATTTTTATTATTATATTATTATTAATTATAATAAGTTATAGCTTGCAGCTACGGGTCCAAGTTGCGAATTTTGCCAAGCAGTTATTCCTGTATCACCTAAATTCGACCCGAAGGAGCTGGAACACGATCAAGATCTAACAGAACTTGATTGTTGGAGTCCAAGTACTACGAATAAAACGACTCAGTTTAATACGAAAGATATTAGTTTAGGTAATATCGTTTTAAAAACATTGTTTGAACAAAATTAAATAAGCAGATGTTATACTAAAATAGATGTTGCTACCTCGGTCCAAACAGAATTGGGAGTAGAACCGCTTATAAGGAAATCTTCATCCACCAGAGTTATGGAAACTAGTACGATAGAAGACAAAGCGGCCATGGAAGTACCACCATTCATGGAATTAAGTGAGGAGCATTTTAAGAATGGAAAAGTTTGTTTTATAACTTATTTTCTGTAATAATAGATTCATGTTCTCAAGAATCAGGAATAGAATCTGTAGCTTCCGCTCCACCACCTTCCACTGAAGTCGTGCAAAAAATCGTAGACACCGATGGAATAGAGAAGACTGATGATTGGAAAGGTTTTAGTTTTACTTTTCATAAGCTAATTATCAATGTAGTCAGATACAAATATCAGTAGATTGTTCCTCAATTAAAATCAATTGATCTTAAATTTTTGGGCATCACTGGATAGCCATCTACACTGGTAGATTCTCTCGACAAATGCAGTTTAAGGCAAAAAATTCTTACATAAATACAAAGTATTGCTATTGTAGAAGAAAAGATTTTTCTGGGGTAGATATAAATCATATCCCAATACCTACTGCTTTGTAATAACAAGACATGCAGTTCATTGCAGCCTCATTTTGGAAATATTTCGTAGCAGTTTCTTGATGTAATGGGCTTCTTAACAGGACATCAGTAAGAGATAGATGTTTAATATAGGTCTTCGTTGTAGTTTTTTTTTATCGAAATATGCTGTAACACGAACTGATATACTGATAGTGTCTTCCAACATTTTCCTTCTCGTTAGATCTCCAAATAAAAACAGAATCTTTTTCAGTAATTGTCTCAGTGTCTTAGTTTTAATTACCGCATTGGGTATGCGCTTACTTAATTATCTAATAATACTCATAAATCTTTGTAGTTCCTTCTAATTGCTATTGTTTTTTTAATAGAGAAAAATCTTGCATAAAGTATCTTATGCAAGATTTATGCACAAGTTGATATTGGGCATCGCTGTGACCCTCTTTTTCATTCTTGAACCTTGTCCTGTATCTTCGTTAGCTTTACTGCAAAACAAGGTATGTCTATCTCTGTCTATTGTTCTCTCGTCTGTCTTCATGTTCCTTGTTTGTGGGATTTTTGCTTGTAGTTTTCCCTTAGGAGTTACCATCTTTCACAAACGAAGAGTGTGTGGTGAGGATCATCAACCATCCCATAATATGGGCAACCGACCCATAATATTATGAACATATTAATTCCAATAGGACAAGTACCAGAACTTCTACTTTCCTTTTCTTTTAACACTTCTTGCAGGTTTAGCCTTATGCAACAATTTTTCCGCTGGTGGCTCTTTGTACATTATTTATGCTTAGTGAAAAACGCTTCTTCTTTCTGTCTATTGTTAAGCTTGGTGTCTCCTTAACTGATTGTCGCTTTACTTAATTTTTAAGCCTCAAACAATCTAATCGACCATATTAATGAAAGAACCTACACAATAACCCTATAATTGAAAAAGGCTTAACTAACCAAAAATTATCCCAAAATTTCGTTTTTAAATTGTACAACAATGTCTTCAAAAGTTTAACAGGATTAGTTCCTCAAATTTTTATAGATATTGGACTCTCAGTTTTAAAACCACCAGCATTAAGAAAACTGGGTGGCAGACCAAGTGAAGAGTTTTTCGATAAGAGAAAAGTCAGTATATCAGGTATAGTAATCTGTTACAAATACGATACGATTTCACATTCGAAAACTATTTAGATGTCGTTAAAATTAGTATCAATTCCCGCAGTAGTGATAAATTAGAAGATGTAAAGTCCCGTAAGTTCTGTTTTAAAAAATTATGGTCCTTCTGTCAAATTTTACAAAAATATCTTGTCCAGGTATTAAATCAGGTGGCAATTTAGATACATCGCAGAACCCTGTACAGACAACAGAATCCAGAGTGAAAAGTTAAGTGTTGTAGTAATTTGGAATGATAAAATACAAATTGTGTTCACGATTGTAGGTTTTGGTAGCTCAGTATCCACCCCGAAACGTATGAGCTTTGGAGATGTTATAGATAGTAATTTGTTTCTATTTTCGAAAAGTTCATTTTTCATATAAGAATTATATTGTAGATATGAACGGAGAGATTAGTTATATACCTTTAAGTGATGGAACTCCTAAAGAAACTGAGCCTCGGAGAAAATCGAGTAAGTTATAATAATAAATTGTGATAAAATGATATATTCCATTAATAACGTTATTATTATTATTAATATAAAGGTTTGAAGTCGACTAGTCTTCCTAAGCAACTATCAATTCGAGGTTCTATTGCCGGAGTGAACAATACTGAGCAAGCTACAATTGAAGGTAAATTCTTATAATTTTTGTTGTTTGTTGTTTTTTTGACAAAAGTGTGAATGAAAATTATGATTATATGATAAATATTTATATAGGTATTTTTGAATACTTTTCAGAATTCAGAAAATTATCTCAGAAAATTGAAGAGTCCATAACACTTTCAAACTTAATGGAAAAGGAAATTATTGAGAAAGGTATCTATGACGGGATCTTCATAAACTGTATAATTTTCAACATCTATCATAAATATTCCAGAGCGAGAAACAAATTCGACTATTAGGAATTCTCTTGCCTCAGAGAGCACTAATTCCAAAGCCAGCGTCAAGAATTCAAAAGATACATCCAGAAGATCCACAAAATCGGGTTCGTCTACGGTTTGAATTATAATAGAATTTATTTCTAATGCATTTGGTTCTTATAGACGGCTTACCACGAAAGCAAATAAGCTTCTACGAAGAATCCTTGCCACGAAAGAAGTCCCCGTGTAGAATATTGAGGGAAGATGATGAACCTACAGGTGAGTATGAGGTCTTCAGCTGCAATGTTTCAGAAATACACAAAGTAACTAACTACAAGTTTTCAGAACTTTTAGTTTTGGGCAACATCGAAAAGTTTCCGTTTACGAGTTGAATAGCTTTCATTTTTAATAGACAACTATCGAAATAGATACAACCTAATTAATTTCATGAATAACGAACATTTTATTAATTTTTCCCGCCAATCTCAAGGACTAGAAATTATTAACTATTTCTCTCTAAAATGATCACAGTTTTACACAACACAGACGATGCTATTCTATAATCAAAAGCACCTGGCAGTTTTTTTTTCCGGGGTACTATTATGCGTAAGCTTTGGTTTATCAGAATGAATCACACTCAAGTTAAGTATAAAAACGCATGGTTACTCACTCAAAATGTTCGCATTAAAATTTTGGAGATAGTTATTCATATTATACATTAAAACGGAATGTATTAAAATATCTACATATCATATGTTTGATTGATTTTATGGGATACTTTTCGATAATTGCATGTTATATAAAATGCTGATAAAGTTTAGTCCGATTAGATTAAATTCATTATTATCGTTTCAGTGTCTGACACTTTAGCAGGTGCAGGAGCTGCCCTTAAAGAAACAATAATGGCAACATCTCTCACAACTATCATGCATCAGAAGCCATCGTTTACACCAGAAAGCGCTCAAAACCTTGTGGACTTAACGTTAGGAAAGAAAACAAGTGCGTTCTATGACAAAAAGAAACAAAATTTATGATTTATCTATTTGGCATGTTAGGACTGTTTGAACTTCTAATCTCGATTTCATACATTTCTAATGACATGTTCTTTATCTGTGGTTGGTTGCAACACTTTTTGTAGTAATTACTATTTATTTAGTAAGAAGCACATTGTGATCATTTTGAACTGTTTTGGATTGGTAACACAAAATTAGTGGCATAAAGCACTGAACATCAAATTACATCTGTACCCATATAAAGTTTCTGTACTGTTACTTCTAGGGGAAAACAACTTTGAGCAGAGATTATCAAATTATGGATGACGCATGGTTCCATTTGCCTGGATATATCAACCCTCAAAATTATCGTTCCTGGTCGACAGAGAACCATCATAGTTTGTTAAACTAACTCTCAATCTTGTCAAAATTGCAATATCGACAATTATTAGACCAATTTTTTTTCATGATACAATTAGCGCAATACGATACAGAGAACAAATGTTCCAAATCTTCATTAACAGCCTTTACAATGATAGATTAACCATGGAGTACTTCCAACAAGATGGAGTACAACCTGCACATATTGCACAAAACACTATGATGAGCGATTGATTAGTTGTAATCGGCAGCTAGCTAATTCTCCTGATTTAACCTTAGTAGGCTAGAAACAGAGTACATAAATATAAATAGTAAATCTAACCACCAAAATAATTAAACATGTTCACTAATTATAGAGTGTCACCATACTAAAATCAGTGTAGCCAACTCAGGATACTTTAAAATAATCACCTCCTACAGTCACTTTGAGAAGTTATCCCACATATCGGTCCTGACCTTATAAAAGCTGTATTTAAAACATTTATTACAAAGCTTTCTGGTTTCCTTCCATTCAATAATGCCCAGGTACCCAAACTAGTTTAACTATGTCTGCTATAGTCAGCTCTTGCAATATCCTGAGATCCTGGATCTCAATGCAGTGATAGCTCGTTTACTGTTTGTCACTATAAAAATTCTGCTTCTTCCAGAGTAGTATAAATAAACCGAAATTTATTTACAAATTTGGGTCTGTCTGTATATGCTATCAAACCTTCAATCTCTTCTTTATAGCTTCCACTGCTTAGAGCAATAACTTGAAGAGGTTGTGTCTATCCGATTCGTCGCCATATCTAGTATGGGATTACGCGAGGTAAGTTCAAGAATTGAATACTGACTTTCACGGATTTGTAGTAGTAGATCCACTAGTATCTCCATGGCATCTTCATGCACCACAGAAAAAATACATAACTGCAACCATAATGTTATAGATCAGCTTGACCTTCTTAGGCGAGAGTCCCTAATTTGTCTCAAACATTCCTTTGCATATCCACAAAGTTTTGACTGCTATAGTCATTATGTATGCAAGATGCTGTAGGAATGTAAACACTCGTTTAAGAGACTGACTGATTAAATAGTGCCAGGGAAGTTTTAAACCTTCAGTTACTACCTTTCGCACCTTGTCGCAATAGACCTTGCAGCACTTTGAGTCCTTTCAGAGACGGTGCCCTCAAATTTTCTGGTTGCTGTAATTACTATGTCATGTGCGTAGCTTGCAATCGTGTAGCCTGCTTTACACTAGGAAAAGAAAGAGGGTGCAGCAAGAAAGGGGTTTGCGATTTGGTCAGATAAGAACCCCAGACATCAAATTCGGCAAAGACACGCCAAACTGTTATACGAAGGCTGTGTGGTCGTTGGTGAAGTTTCTGGGGATCTTCTGCTGATCAGTAGCGGAAATTTCGTTCGTTAATAGTATCTGACTAGTTCAACTGCCAGGGAGAATATTCTGTAGAATGTGAACACACACAGCTCTGTGACATGCAAAATCTCTCTCAGTCAGGTAATCATCATTTTGTATAGGTGCATGTGAAGGTTCTTCTTACACTCCTATCAGACAATCTGACAAGAGAAGCTGATAAGTAAGTGTAGAATGGTTTTGGGGTCCCTGTACGACTGATTGCAAATCAGTGGCAAATTGGTGATTAGAAGAAAATCTTGTATATGGAGGAATCCACTTGTTGGCTCAATGGTCCAAAATACTACCTCTTGTATAAAAATAGTGCAAAGTCCATTTGTACTTTTCTCTTTTGTGGGTGAGGTGGGAGGGAGGCGGGGGTATTTAAAAAGGGAAATACTTTTCAGAATCTTCTGTGGATTTTTAGTAAAATAGCTTGGATTTCGTCAAAGTTAAAAAAACTCTTAACATGCGAATTAGATAAATCACTCATAACTTTGGATGAATCTAATTAAGAACTTTATGAAAATCTAAGGTACCCTTAGCGATGTTAGAAAATTTAACAGAATTCAAAAGAATAGTAAAGGATCATTACCTGCCGAAAACTCGTTTCCAAAAATGAGTGAATCGCCTCTTCTGAAAGCTGAAAGTATAGCTGAAGGTGAAGAATCGAAAGTTAAACATATAGCTACCGATACCCCTCATCTAGCTAGTTTGCTAAACGCTGGTAATTATTATTGTAGTTAATGATGAGTTCTTAGTGGTTTATAAGATATGCTCGAAAATATGGTAGAAATAATTTGGTAAATAGTCAATAGCTTTCTTTGAGTAGTATATTTAATTTTTGAAATTAGTAATTTTAAAGATAGCAATTTATATGTTTAGATACCTTGAAGAACCTAGAAGCGATAGCTAAGAGGAAAAAGATGCGTAAGTTAATATTTAAACCCATACAGTTTTAAACCCTAATAAATTTTATTTTCAGTTGAAGATGAATTGCGAAATTCACAAATCTTAGAAGAAGGTCAAAGACTAGAGCATAATATCTACTTGTGCCCGTGCCTGCAAACCCTAGAAAAGGGCGAATGTACGCAATGCACTTGCACCAAAGGTATATGCCTAAAACCAGACGAGAGTGATTTAAAAAGATAGAAGAATTTTTCGAACACCTTCCTCAAACAAAGAAACCGGAGCTGAAGTGTTTCGCAAAAGTCTTAGTGAAGATTAAGGATATTATGAAAATGAAACTGGATCAGGCAACTACTGATCAACAAATACTTGAAGTGCTGACGGGATTGGGTCCATGCGAGTGTGAAGGCGAATCCTGCGATTGTCAACTGCATCATTTCGTTTTAGAAGCTAACGAAGGCGACTACAATTTCATGGCTGCTACCGTGCTGCAGAAGTTTAACAGTATGTTGGATGAAAAATTGCAGAATAAACTGGGTATTAAACTGAAGCAAACACTTCAATTAAGAAATCGAAGTATGGAAACTGATGAAGAATTTGTGGAGTCTACTAACGTACCAGAAAAAATCGAATGTAATATATGTCTCGACAAACATTGTACGTGTGTAATAAAATGAAAAATTGTAAAGTAGGATAAATAAAAATTAAAGCTACCAAACTATTGATCGCTTTTAACATGAACTAGAATGAATCCAAGATTGCTATTGCATCATTTATTTGCAGAGTCTAGAGTAGTTGTTCGAAGTGTTGATTATTGTTTTTTCTTATGTGTGGTAGGTGCTTAGTTGTAGTGACTTTGCACTCTGCAAAGTGCAATCTATCTGTAACTGACTGCTTCTGCTGAATATGCCCATTATTTATAGGATCATCTACAGGGGTTCCCTCAATAGCATTCAGGTATGCATTGAAGATAAAATCTGTGATAAGTAACCATTGAGTTCTGCCCAGGTTTTAGCTTCAGTATCAGTTCTCTGGGCAATCTCCGTTGTACTGTGACTTTCTGGACTAGCTTCTAGCCTGTTATAGTTCTAGTTTCTTTCTTTTTTCTTTAATTTGTTTTGGAAGCCTACATTTTTCTTCTGCTAACAACGTTACTCCACTACTCTATCGAAACCCGTTCATGAAGCTCTAAAGTTGATAAGAAATGATGGCAGTCATTCTCATAACGTACTTTCCAGTCAGGAAGAAAGTAAACTAGGAAGAGTATCTACAGTTTCCGATTCAATATTCTCCATTCTTAGTGAAAGCTCCTAGCTTACCAAATAACGGAAAATATTGAATGTGGAAGCAGGAAGGAACATTGAAGTGACCAAACGCTACTTGCAAAATTTGGGGTTGAAAATATGAAAAAAATAACAGTAACAAATTATACAAGTCAGGCTTTAATCAATCAAATGATGCTAAAAAATTACACTATATTGAAGAGATAATGTTTAATGGGTAGTTAGTAGTTACTGTGAGGACTCAGTAGGACCAACAGTCTATTTCTGGAACTTTGTGAACAACATCCTTAAAATGTTGAGGAACCAATTGATGACTGTTACACAACAAGAGCTGCAATAGTAGTCCGAGCTCGGAAGCTATTCGAGCTGCATTTAACACAGATTAAAAAATTTCGATGGCAACCCACTCAATCAAAAACCGTATCGAGAGATATCACTGTTTTATCGATCGTAAAGCATTGGTAACCAAAAGCATTTCAGCGAAACTGAAAGTAAACATTGGATGACTGCACGCTGAAGAGAGCCGGTCATCCAAACGAAAAGCATTAATTCGATTTTAAAAGTCACAAAACACATGGGATTGTGTGGAATGTGAGTCATAAATGAAAATTTGGAATTGTTCCAAAACTGTATGAAGGCCCATTAAAGGAATGAATTTAAGTTATAGTTTTGCAGACAAGAATAAAAAATGAATTCTCTATAAAAGAAAACACGCTTTTAAAAGGCTAGAAATAAATTACAAAGTGGGCTTCAAATCATATTCGAAGCAAAGAAAACTGACTGACGTTTAGACTTATTGTTAGAGTGCTAGTAAACTGTCAAGGGTGGGAACAAAGCTTTGCAAACTTCAATTCATGCAACCATAATACCCGGGAAGTATACAATAAAAAATATTCGATAAGATCCATTTTATGACGTACTACAGCTGTTTCATAACAAGGAAATAAATCACCATTAGTTAATATAAAAATAAAAAGAAATACCATTATAAATTCGAATCAGATGTAATTCCTATGACAGTATAAATTTTAATTGCATTGTTTCCTCAAAATTTTTTCACCATAATAAGTGGTTTGTTATTGTATCTATCATAGATAATAGATAAATTTATAGTGAGAATGTCAATATAAGTGGAAACTCAAAACTCGATAAATGTGTAGCTTGCATGAAATGTATTTTGACGTCTTTATACTCATAATACAATTGTCGTTAATACAAGAAATTGCAAGTCTTATGAGACAGCATTTGTATCACTTTTTCAGAACAATTTACAACTAACATGCGGATTTTACTGATTTCAGGCGTTATTTAGAGATAGGTCTCGAGATTAAAAGCTATACTTAACAAAGTAATTAAAACAATCAAAGTAATCAATAAAAAATGTGGTACAGCGGATAAAAAATAAAAAGTTTAGTAAAAAATTATCATTGAAGTGACATTTAATTTATAATTTCATAATACTGCAGTTGTTTATGCGTAACAGCACTCTCCAATAAGGATCTTATCTATTAAACCCTTCTATTACTTAAAAAGACCATTCCATAATGGATTCAACATCTGATTTGTTCAAATTCCTAGATTTGTCCTAGATTACTGCCCCAGGTAGCATGTAACGTTTGTAAAACGTTTTAAAAAGGTTTCCTAAGCGTTAGCAAAAACGTTTATATGACGTTTAGGAAACGTCTTAATGTCACAAAATAAAACGTTATAATTTAACGTTCCATAAATGTAACATGAGAAACATTTTATTAACGTTGGAAAATGCAAAAATATTTTTATAAAGGAATACAATACATTAAATTTTGAAGCCACTTAATTGCCATAGCTTAGTTCTGATAACGATGAAACTACAAAAATATGTAACATGTAACATGTAACATCCGAAATAAATAAATAGCAGTAAAGTGAACAATATGATGTAAATTCGTATTCCATCAAAAAAATAGGAAGGTAAATAAACATTTATAAGTTAATTTTCTAATTTCTACACCGTAAACTCCGTATTACTATTCATTATCTATTAAAAAGTTGATATGTATCAAACATGTGTTAACACGTTATATTTTCACCGTCAAAGTAACCAAATATAACGATATCTTTTTAACGTTACATTAACGTTTAGTGAGTAACGTTTAGGCAACGTAATTTTAACGTTTATAAACGTTGAACGTTACAAGTAACCTTTAATTAACCTTTTAAAAACGTTTTCGTGCTACCTGGGTACGTTTAGACTTTAGATCAGATTTAATTGAGGGTGATATTGCCGATTGATCGATTCTGCCCCCTTGAATGAGCTGCAAGCTACGGGGGTTTATCCCGTCCTATCCTTGTCATGTGTTCTCCAAGGTGACAATACCCTGTAAGAAAACCTGTGAGGAGACATAGTCTGTTTCTACTCAGTTCTAGCAATATTTTGAAATGTCTCAAACCAGGGAGATTGATCGCAGAGGGATACCGCGAGCCTCCCCTCACTAGCTTTGAATTTTTTTAAAATTTTGTGTCTTGGTGCCCAGCATACATTGCAACTCTGTTTTCTTTGCCTAGGTTTTTTAGTTTGCTAAGACACTTCCAGATTAATTTCGAGCTGATGGTGTTAGAACTCAGCGCCATTATGGCTGCTTGACTATCGGGAAAATTGCAATGCTTTGCTTCCGATAGTTCCTCTCTAGGTTCAGTTAATCAATCTTCCAATGGTATTGAGCCCAGGTTGAAAGACGCCTGGCCCTAATACCTCTGCACCTGTTTGCCTTTAGAAATACCGGAGTCCATAGAATAGATCTAAGAACCCGCACTGTTGTTCAAACCATGAAAGCAAGTAAATCTAGGACCCATAAAAACATTTTCCACGACGGAAACTTGAATTTTTTACTAAGTAGTAGTACCTACTTACTACTATTGTATAAATAGCATATAAATAACTCCTTAAGTCATTGATGAGAGCAGTAACGAAATAGAAATATTATTTTTCCTTTTTCTAGTTGTGTGTCTAGTGTTCTTTTTCTAAGTGTTCAAAAAATTATATTTTAACAAGACAACTGTTCACTCACGCCTAGCCTGTGATTGCAGTAGCACATCAGCCATAAACAAGTATTAATATTTTTTAATTCTATGGGATTTCTTAGATTTTTCTATAATAAAAAACTGGCATTTTTTGAATGCTGTTGGCATCGCTGTTAGTCTGCCCTTAGCAAGTTTTGTCTCTTTTACATTTGCAACAATTTTTCAATGAATCTTGAGGGAATGTAATTGGGTCTTAAATTATTATCTCTAACTATGATTTTAAATTTTAAAACTAACTCACTTGAAGCTAAATCGTCAGCTGACATTTTTTCACAAGTTATGGATTTAATGCCTTTTTTTCCAACGATCATTCCTCACTTAGTATAAATTTATTATTTTCAGCATAGAAGTTTCCACGTAATATTATTTCTTCGTGCAACAACCATGTCCACAGAATGTTGTTTGACAGTTTTGATTTATACTTTTTGAATGTTTTGTCAATTTTTAATCCTTTATTATTTTTCTCCCCCTGAAGCATTTACTGATTAAGTGAACCAAAATAGAATGAAAAACTTGCTTGTCGTGCTGTGATGATAAAAAAACTAGATCAAACTGGATTGTTGTAACCCCCGAGACAAACAAAGTTAACTCTTTGTTTTGTTATTAAATAAAGCACATTCTTCTTGTTGAATTCGTGCCCTATCATCATATTCAATTATCATAAGTATTCAGATAAATGTATATTTTAAGTGACATTAAACACATCACAACATTACTTTCAAATAATTGATATCAATTAAAAATTTCTGAAGAAATAAAATAAAACTTGTGGACTAAGGTAATAATTGTGATGAAACATAGACATTTTATTTGAAGAAAATAAACATTATCAAAATTAATTAGGAAATTAATTAATATTTACTTCCAATTAATCACTTAAAAATCAATTCATTGACTGATTCATTGATAGGCATGACTATATATTTTAATATTATTTTTGACAGATATTAAATGTCAACTTCCTCCACTAGTAACTTTAAAAAAACATAATTATTATGTTCTGGAACAAATTGATTTTTAGTTTAGTGTATTGCAGTCAGAATTACATTTTTATAGAATATGTATTAAGATGCGGTTTAAAGATCTTAACACACAATTTTTTTTATCTGTGGTGGGTGGTAAGAATACTGATTCCACGTCACATTCTTCAATATATTATGCACACCTTTGGAAATAGATTGTTCAAGTTGATGGACATTTATCATTCTATTTACAAGTACAGGGTGTGGCAGGAAAACATTGTAGATGGGTGGGAATAGGCTTAAGTAATCTTGTAGTTCAAGTTCAATTTGTCATCTGTCAGCTGCGAAAATGTTGTGGTCTATACACCAATTTACCTAGTTTTTTCAAAACGGTGCATTGTACGATGCGTACTCCGTACCAAATCCCTCTTCGAAATACAGTGCCCGATCGAAAATCGATTCTGCCTTGAATGGATAACTTCTGCAGATGTGGGAATGTTGCGAAAAAGAGAGTTCGCGCATGGAGGACTAGTCAAACAGAAGAACATAGAGCTTCATTTCAATCCTTACAATATGGTCGTTACTCAAGAACTGTCACAACAGAATTGTAATAATCAAAATTGAAAATAATCACTGATGATGCAGTGATTTTTTTCAGCGACGAGACGCATTTCAATCTTAAGGTTGTGTTAATGAATAGAATATGTGTTATTGTAGTCATGTCAATCCTAGGCAGATTCAAGAAAGGCCTTTACATAGTGACAGGGTACTAGTTTGGTGTACGCGTCAGTGGTTGCTGGACCCCAGAGGGGCACCCAGCTGCCGACCGACCGTTAGGTATGCGGCGTCAGGGAAGGTGCACACACTCCTCAGGACAAAGAGGCACGAAAACCAAGTTTGGTGTACAGTCAGTATAGTGAAGGCCTCGTCGGAAGGTGTGTGGGCATAATCCAAGATTTATTTGCACCAACCCCGCCCCCCATCCTCCCTCCCTCCTACCCCCACCCTCCCCAACAGTTAGATAAGTGACGTTTCGGGTTCTGACACGATGGCGTCACGACCCACACAGCCCATAATTCAATGCTTATTCTGCGGAAAATGTTTTCCGGCAGTTTCTCCAGGTTTATGGCCCTCGTGCTTACCAGATTTTTGGGATTATTTCTTCTGAGGCTGCCTTAAAGCTGACGCGGCGATACTCTGTGGCGACGCCTGTTCGAAACGTTAGTGGTAGAAACAACTAATTTTTTTTGTGTGTATGCAAATAAATTGGACTGCGCTGTTTTTATTCACCATCATAGACCTGAAACAATGTCCCAAAGTATGACATGGGGCGATGGTAACATTTTTTGAGGGTTTTTGCTTTGTTCACCTAGAAGTGGAAAGGCACCAACGATATCGAATTTTAATTGTTGTTTTATTAGTTGCAAATAACCTTTAAAAATGAACCCTGTACCAGGTGTCCGGATAAGGGTACGGAGCGACTGTATCTCGACAATGGTAATCACCAGAAGTTTTGGAAAAAATTCTTATAAATAAAGTGGGTAAGAGAAATTATGAGATGGGAGATGAAGTATTTAAGAGCAGTCAAAGGAGTTACACGCAGAAACAGAATAAGAAACTAAATGATAAGGCAAGACCTAAATACAGAACCGATCCTTGAAAGTATAGAGAGACAGAAATTGAAATGGTTCGGACACGTCGTGCGTATGGAAGAAACAAGGCAGACAAAGAGAGTATGGAAAGCTAAGACAACACAAAAAAGGAAGAGAGGCAGACCAAAGAATACATGGGACAAAACAGTAGCGGAAATCCAGCAAAAACGTGGAATGACCTGGAGAGAAGCAGAAATTGCGGCAAAAAATAAGAACGAATGGGCAAAATTCATTTACAATAGAAAATAGAATTAAGTTACATATTGAAATTTAAGTGTATACCTTGACACCCTTAGGGTAATTATAAGGTTTATTGATTATAATAATAATAATAAAAAGAGAAATTATTGGAAATTATTCTGAAGTGTGTAAATCGACCGCTAGAGGGCGTAACTGCTACGAAGAAACATAAAATCTACGCTATCTCGGAAAGTCAGATAATCATCTATAACTTTGAAAACATCATTTTATAGCTTGGGTAGTACTGCACCATTTTGTCTTGTGAAATTTTCTCCTATCAGCCACAATAAAGGAGGGGGAGGCCGATGAATTTATCAATATTTATATATTAATATCTCTTGAACCATTCACCCGATGTGAATATTTTTAGTTTCGTTTGAAAGAGCATTTTGTGGACTTTTAAAACAAAGTTTTTATTAAACTTTTCTATTTAAACCAAATAAACTTGATGGTCATCTGCAACGTTCATACATTTTTGTAATTTTTGGAATAAAGTTAAATGGAACGATACTATGTTCTTGGCAGATTCTTGGCCACAATATGATTATCCGAATTTTAGCCAAAACCGCATCGCGATATGTCCATGGGTTCTCGATTTATAGGCGAAAATGTTAAAAATTGGAATACCTCAGTCGTATCAAGTTACCTTAGTAAAACAAATCACATAGTCATGGTTATCTGTATATTGAAATGATTACGAGTTTGACAGCTGCCAAAAGTTAGTTGTGATAGTTTCTGTGACTTATATTTACTTTGTAATCGATCTTTTTTTTTTGGAAAAATTATGCCGTTTACTAACGCGGAAGCATATATGTTACGCATTTATTTTCAATGTTTCAAAAATGGTGTAATTGCGTCGCGACAATATGCAATGCAATTTCCACAAAGAAGACATTTTTCTCAAGAAGTGTTTCCAAGATTGACTACTTACTCGTTTACGAGAGACTGGCAGCGTGCAGCCCATTAGAGCACCAATAAGAATGCGTAGAACACGCAATGAGGCAAATATTATTAACGTTTTGGCCTACGTAAAATACGATCCATCCTTAAGCACAAGAAAAATTACCAACGACCTGGGAGTCCCAAAACAATTGTCACAGAAGCTATCACAACTAACTTTTGGCAGCTGTCAAACTCGTAATCATTTCAATTTACAGATAACCATGGCTATGTGATTGGCTTTTTTTTTACTAAGGTAACTTGATATGGCTGAGGTATCGCTAAGGTATAGCTTGAGTAGTACCAAGCTATAAAATGATATTTTCGGTCGATTTACACACTTCAAAATAATTTCCAACAATTTTTCTTATCCACTTTGTTTATAAGAATTTGTTTTCCAAAACTTCTGGTGATTACCATTGTCGAGATACAGCCGCTCCGTACCCTTATCCGGACACCCGGTATAGTTTTATCAAAGCCAAAATATATATTTCTAATAAATTTCGTAAAACAAGAACCTTAACTTTGTTGGGACGTTTAAGTTCTACCAAGTCGCATAGGGTTAAGAGGAAAATATTTTTAAAGATATTATTTATAATGAATCATAACAAAACCTACAATACTGAAACGGGAGTTAGTAAGGTCACTTATACTATCATAACATAATTTTTTACAAATTAAACTTGCATGTAATAAAATTATTTCATACTTTATTTAATTTTTATATCCAGACAGCAAATATTTGAATATTGTGCTAATTTGTATTAGATCCACGCGATTTTAAAAATTGAAAATCTCGATAAGATGGTCATCACATATATCAGCGATAATAAAAACTATTAAAGCTTAGTACTTGAATTCAGTCTTGCCGAAACGTTATCGTAGTATGGATTAGGTGTTCGTTACCGTCTCACATTCAATCTAGTACGCAAATGTGAATCAATCGGCGATAAGTGTGTTTCGGTTCTTGTACCCCGGAAATTTAGATCTAATTTTATTATTTATTTTTAATTTTCCGCCTATTCTACAAGATCTAGTTTTAACGTTTTATCCGAATAAATATTTTTTAAAATTTTACGAAATATTATTAACGAAAAAATTAAATAAATATGAGGTTGTTCAAGTTTGAAGTGATTGCTAGAAGAAAACTGTTAGTGGCAGCAGTTTTTGCAGGTAAAAGAAACTGTGTTTTTTTGTTTTAAATATCTCGAATCGTTCAGTATAGTTTAAAATATAATTTGGTTGATTTGGATAGTAAATTTATTAGAAATAATATTCATCCAAAAATAATCGTGATTATATAATATGTATCTATTTTCTTGTTTTATCATTATAATGGGGTTTCAATAACAATTTTATATTAAAGTAATAACCTCTTATCTATTCGAAATAAATTTAAAACACTTAAAAAATTATTCAAGTGATCATTGAAACTAAATCATTTAAACTTGGGAAAGTTTTAATTTTTTTTATTCTTTTAAGTGAAAATTTCCACTCATAAAACAGATTTATTTGGCTTATTTTAATGATAAAAAAATAAAGGCACAAAAGCGATAAATTGCAACACCTATTGTAAAAAACATAATTGTGTAATATAAAATATCTGGTAAAGAATTGATTTTCTTTTGTTCCATACTATATACATATTAAGAAACACATAGAGGCACAAACAATAAAAACTATGCAAAATTTATTGAATATACATGTATTAAACAAGAAATAAAACAGCATTAATATAAACGCATTATATATTTAAACGGAAAAAGCGGCATGTTATAAAAATAGGTATACAAAATAAAGAAATATTTTAAATACAAAATAATAATGAAATAATTTTAATTAATTAATTAATTCTTATAAAACAATTAATATTCAGTCGATTTGTTTTTATTTCCTTCCAGTTCCTGAAGCCATTTTGATTATTTTATATATGACGAGATTATATTACACTATTGGATAATTACATAAAATACTTCTGATTTCATACTGTTCCACCAGTGTTTCATTCATTTGTACAAAACATTATTTTAACGTTCTACAAACTAGCTAAAAAGTCTCGAGTACGATCATATGTCCACGAGCTATGCATCATATGTAATTAGAGGTTATTATTATAAAACTTGCAGATCATAAAATCCTGCACAAATTTGATCCTATAGATAATATCAGATCAAATCATATATTCTATAGATATAATCAGGAATGCGGCAATCAAAATTAAACATGAAAAAATAGTTATTTTGAATAATATTATTATTTTAAATAACACATTTTATCTAACAGTCAACAATTAATTCCGATATGAATCTGTCAATATTGTAACATGCAGTGACAGATTGTTTTGTAAATCATGTATTAATCACTTTTTTATTTTCAAAGCGTTTAATATTTTGATTTTTTATTTTTGTTTGTTCAAAATAATTTCGTTCTGAGTCAATACAGCCCGTGAAACGTTCAACAAATTTCTCAAAACATTTTTTATAATCATCGAGATTGGAAAGGTCTTTAGTATGGCGGTGAAAAACTTTTGGATGACCGAAACGATTTCCTTTCATCACTAATTTCACTTTGGTACCACGGAGCCAAATCAGGTGAATACGGTGGATGATCGATAACAATGATGCCTTGTTTTGCGACGGCTCTCGATATTTCGGTTGAACTCGTCAAATTCTGGCCCACAATCTGTGTTCACCGTCTGACCTTGAATCCAAAATGACGGTCTTGATTGTCTTAGTTTTGCTCGTCTGAAAGTGTATTTTTTCTCTTTTGGCTGTTCTGGTGACGTCCATGCCGTACTCTGACGTTATGATTTCTCCTCGTATTGAAAGCACCACGTTTCATCACCAGTTACAATGGCTGACAAGCTTACCGGATTCCTTTGAAACATTTTTAATATGTCTTTGCAACGCTGAAGTCTCCAATCTTTTTGGTCGTTTCTTAGAGTGTGTGAGACAAAGCACGCACAGACTGTTCTTCTTACCCAAATCTTCGTTCAAAATTGGATCGATTGTGCTTTTCGGTATCCCAGTTTGCTCTTAGATGAGTCTAGCAGACACAGCAGTTGCTTCAAAGAATTTCTTTGACTTTTTCAGTTTTCTTCATTGAAAAGTAGTTTGTGGACAATAAGTGGATGATGACAGCTGTCAAACTATCGTAAGATTTCTCATTAACTCATTTAGAATATTTTTTTTATATCATTGTATAAAATTTAATTGTTTTAGAAATATTGCCAATTTATGTAGTTTTTATGTCAAGGATTTGTTTTTGTACTTATGATATCTGTTTCTGTCGAGAAATCTAATATAGTTAGTTATATGGCTACTTGTTCACCTCTAATTATTACCTGGTTCAGCTAATGCAAACAGAACTTATAACGTTGTGTGTAGGTCCTTTTGAGAAGCAATTGATATCTTTAATCAAACATTTCTTGACCGCAATCATATTTCTAAGTCAACAACTTGCAGAAGTTTATACAACTTTGAGCATGCAGGTATTGTGAAAAATTTACCAAAAATGAGTCGTGTGGAAACAGCTACGAATTTTGAAAAATCTTTGTTTATTTTGCTTAGCACGCAACAACAATAACAGCGAAAAATCAGTTAGAAGCTTTCTCAAAAGTAATAAACTGCAATTCGAACGCTTACGTTTTCATTACAGTTAGTTGTATTTAATATATATATCCCAAATTAACCGAGTATTTATAATAAGTACTAATATAACAAGATGTTTCATTTTTAAAAATGACAAATGAAACGATATTTTGACAGTTGATGACGTAATTCATTTATTTGAAGGTATAAAAATGGTATAATTTTACTTAAGTATACAGATTGTCTTCGTTTCTTCTGCGATTTTTAGTGTTTGAAATATTTCTGAAAATATTATAGAAAAATTTTTTCGAGATCCCTAGATCCCTACAACAGTAGCAGTAAAATTTCTTAAATTCGGCAAGGTGAGCTACATCACAGATTTCAATTATCCATTTATGTACAGGGTGTCTCTCTAGTGCGTCCAAGTACCATATCTCCCCTTGTAAATATTGCTTCGGAAAAACAATTACACGGAGCTTGCTTGAATTGATATGGCACATGTTCCAAAATTAGTTTCACCTATACAGGGTGTTTCATTTTCACTGAACAAAATAAAACTTTGTTATTTTAAATACAATGGTATTTTTTTAATGCAATCGATTCTACGCATTATTTGCAAACGTTTTGTATTAGGGTTGTCTATCCCTAAATTCAACTGTTTCGAAGATATTTGTTGTAAAGCCCGTTGAAGCGTGAGGTACCAAACTTCTGCAAACGAAAGTAAAAAGTCATAGATACTGAGAACTGTCATAACTTTCAACAGAATTTATACAGGGTGTGCAGAAATTAGCAACCAATTCAGATATCTTCAAACATTAATTTTTTTTTAATGGGACATAGTAGTTTTTATTACAGCACTTGATTCAGCAAGAAATTCTACATCGATTCGTATTGAGGTCTCATGTACATATTTTTATTAGTTTTTGAGTTATTAGAGATTATTGGTTCCAACTACGAAAGGTATACTATTGATGTACGTCCCTCGTTGGACCATCCATTATTAGCTTCGAATGATAGATAGAAAAAAACGAATTTTCATTTCACTGTTCAAATAACCAACAACTTATGTTTGTGGTCTGAAGTAATAGCTGTTGTGATTTCATTTAAACACGATGTTTCTTTTCCCCAATAAGTTCCTATTAGTTTTCGAGTGTGGCTGATTTATTTATTAGTTTCAAAACTTCTTCCATGCTTCTAGTTAATAACTCATATAAAATGTTATGTGCTTCATGTTCCAGACAATTTCAATTGTTTTCAAGGAAATCATTTCAGCTTATCATTATTTTTGAACTCATAATTTAATCTGAAAAAGTCAGATGATATGCTAATTAGCTCTTATCTAATTACCATATAAACGTTGTTCAAATATATACCTGATCCATTACGATGGATTACTTATTTTTCGACTGGAAACCTTTTTTCTTTGCCATGTCATCAAACTGCTTCTTGCAATAAATATTGAAATACTTAAACTTAAGACAATTTTCTTCGTCTGCATCACAAAAATTTGTGGGTATTTCGCACTTCTGCATATAGTAAATGTTATCGGTTTTATTCCGTTGCCTATTTCACAGATAAATCTATTTAATTTCTTTCATTTCTGCACAAATTTTAAACTTTTCGCCATTTTCTACTGTGTTTATTGGCAGTGATCCTGCTAACTAATTGACAATCTTCTTGATGTATACCGTATGCGATAAGAACGCTAAAAGAATCATAAGTCATACAATACTGGTAGGAAAAAAAAGCACTTTGTATTAGGTTGATCCTTAATGCTTAGCAGTAAATTGAAACACGTGCGACAGGCATAAATATAATCGTATTTTTACGTTTGTTTTATATGTCAGGTAATGACCCGCTGCATTTGAAACTACAACAAAACAACAATAAATACCGTGAATACCGATTGTATGAGAAACATGCACAATAACGCCGATAAAGTACTGCGAAATGTACATACTGTGTTAATAAATAAATGGTAAAAATTATGTAAACCAATCACAAAATATACAAAGTATAGCAATCGTGTCCCAGCTATTTTTTCGTGAGATATTATCGCATTTCATGCTATTGCTAGAAGCTTCTATTTTGTTTATGGCCTCGAGTGTTAGATATTCCACAAAAATTAGACATTTTACTATTGCGAAAATATGTTTTTACTGATAATTCTTTAAACGTTGTAGAGAAATATGAGAACAAAATTCACGAAGACACCACTTATTATAAATGATGATTCAAAGCTTCCAATAATAGTCATATAAAAGTTAATATAATGAATAATGACAGAATCCAAAATCTGTCATGAATTCTTCACAATTGTGAACTTAGAAAGTTAAGGTCAACACGTAGAATGTCCGAATCAGTGTTGTTTTCCAAAGAAAAGGTTCTTTGCTCTTGCTAAAAATACTACCAACTAGATTATCTTATTTGGATTTGTTCTCGGAATAACTTTTTCTCCTATTGCAAGGTTAATCCAATAACTTTTTTGGCAACAAGATAGTGCACCTCCATATTGCACATTTTTCCCCTTTTTTTGACACACGAGTCCTTTCGTCCTCGCTCACTAAACTTCCCTCCTTGCTGCTTGATTGTCGCGTAATAGTTCCCCTTTTAAAGCTTGCGTTTCCTTCTTGATGGATTTCGAAGATAATATGTTTAATTGTGTCTGTGTTTTCTTTGCAAAAAGGCATAATATACATACATTATAACTCTTTCCTATACAAGGTCACCCTTACTTCTCGTTTGTGGGTACTTTTGCTTCCCCATCTTACTGACCTCACATTGAACTTCTCTCCTATAAATATTTCCCCTTTATTTCTGCATACTGGCTTTAGAATCTTCAAAACGTTTACATACTACACACTTCCATATATTATACTTAATGAAAAAATACCAAATGTAAATGCCATCTTGTTCTAAGCAATTATTAATTTCCATTCGCTGGATTGTGGGTTTCCTTTTTATAATTTCATTTTCAATTAAAATTTACGGTTGTTTGTGTTCTTCAATTATATCGTGCTTTACGGATAAGTAATAACTGAAATGTTGATAACATAACAACTGCATAATTGAAGACGAGGTAAACACAAGTATTTTTTAAACCGAACTGAACGCACATTAAAAGAATTATGTTAATTGGAAATGCTTCAATTGCCTCTTTGTAATATGTATCTGTAACATTTAAATTGTTTGGCACGTTTTAGGGAACACACACACATAATTACGACAATTTAAAGAAAGTAATTTTAGCGTTTTTGTGGTTAAAACAGTAATTTTTGAGTAATAACTAAAATACTAACAGGTTAAGAAACACATATTGTCATGATAATTCTTAGAATAGTTTAAATTGTTATACTATAACATGAAAAAGAGATCAAATTTATTTATAGTTACAAGAAAGTTGATACAGCAGCTTATAACCGCATAAAAGAATGAATCATACCGTACCATAATCAATTGATTTTATTTATTGTACCAATACCAATTGTAATAAAATGAACATTATGCAGATTCAAAGTGATTTTCATTGCTAAATACTTGTCTTCATTCGCTAATTACACGTGTCCAATTAATTTTCGTGTAGCGCACCAAAAAATTCTTATCTGAAGGTCATTTACTTTCTAACTAAATTCAATTGAAAGTAATGCTCTTGTATTCTCCTTCAATATATCTTTAATCACCTTTTAATAGAAAAATAATATTATGTTTTAGTTCAACATGAAATACACGTACTTTTACTGTAAAATAATTTTGTGTTAAATTGTTTATTAATTCATTTCGCTTTATGAAATGTATTTTCGAACGAAAAATAAGTTTTCCCAAATTCGTATCATACAAGTTTCGACAAAAACTCAAATTTCTCAAAACAGTCTGGACTTTTTGCTGTACTGATGTCCTTCTCGTTTCAACATTATCCTTACTAAACAAATCATTAATTAGAAACATTAATGGTCCTAGAACAGATCTCAGAAGTACACCAAGTTCAGTCGCTTCTTTTGGAATATTTTTGAAGCATTTTGAGGTAGTAGCATCACCAATGGATCGATTTCATTTCATAAATAACGTATAGATACATATCTTACTAATCATGGTATTCTGTCGGCAATGACCTCATTCGCATTTGAGACAAATCTCTTTCCTGCCCAGCGATTTTTTCAGGTTTGGGAATAGGAAAATGTTGCTGGGGGCTAGGTCCGGTGGATATAGAGGATGATAGACTAATTCGTGGCGCGACTCATTCAATTTGGACACGACTATACGGGATGAATGAGCCGCTACATTGTCGTGGTCGAAAAGCACTCCCCCAGCACCAGAGTCGAATCCTGTCAATAAATCGTTGTAATATTGCCCCGTGATCGTCCTTCCCTTCTGCAGATAGTCGATGAGGATTACACCTTGGGAATTCCAAAAAGATGGTCGCCATGACCTTTGCTTTCTTCGGAGCTCGGAAAAGTCCACTGCTTCGACTGTTCCTTGGTCTCCGGTATGTAGAAACGCATGAAGAAATCCCTTGGATTGCGTTGAGCGGTCATCCGATTTGGTTTTTCGCGGTACCCATCGCGCCGACAACTTTTTCATGCCCAAAATTTCATGTAGGATATGGTCAACGCGTTCCTCTGAGATGTCTCTTGTCTCTGCTATCTCTTTCAGCTTCAATCGGCGAACGGCTAACACGATATCATGAACCTTGTCGACTATTTCATTGTTGGTAGCTGTTTTGAGCGTCCGTCACGTTTGAAGTTGCTCACCCAGAAGCTGATGGTCGAAAATGATTGAGTAGATCCGCCATGAATCTCTAGCAAAATATTTCGAATTTTCGTGGCCGTTTTTTACTGCACGAAATTCGATTTTATCCATTTTTGCTTGCTACACAAAACACATTATTATGCAACAACTATTGACAGCAGACTTCTGAAATGTTGACAGTTGCTATAAAAAAGGTTGCCCTTGCCGACCAATGAAACCACTTCAACCTTCGTGCGCCATCTCTTACCGATTCCGGAAACAGTTTAGGTCGCCGGATACTTAATTGATATCTAGAGAACGAGTTAGCAAAGGAAATAGTTAAGAAGGCAGTTCATTTGATTGGCGGAGGACATATTTTGTACTGTTATTTTGGTAACACTGTTGTTTAGAAACACTCAGAACAATAGCCTTCTGAAAACGTATAAGGTCGATTTTGCTTTTTCAATCCTGTGGAATCAAGCAATTAAAAGCTTAGTTTATTATAGTTTTAGTAATAGGATACTGTTTAATAAATGTTGTATTACTATTGTTTGAATCACTTGGGGAGATCTTGTAGTAGTATGTTGAAAACTAAGACACTTATCTAAGAGGCGAAGTGGACCCAGTTATCCCACGGTACTAAGCAAGCACAGATGTAGATTTAGATCTTTTTAGATCAGCTGATCTAGCTGACGAAGCAGAAAAGCTGTTTTGCAGCTCATCAACTGGTTATTATTGTTTGGCTGGGGGTATTGTGAAGTTAAAAACAAAATTAATTCATGAATTTCCCATTTGTAGAAAAATGCCCAGAAATAAATCAAAAACAATCACAAAAGGTGTTGGCCAAAATAAGTACTCAAAGCTAAATATGGCAGTTTATAATTTTACTTGAAACAAAATTAACAACGCATATTGTTAAATGGACTTATTAGGAAGAGCAATCATTTATTGTAATGATAACTTCTGGATAAACATTAAAATTACCGAAACGAATGAAAAAGACGTAATACTTTCAACAATATTAAACCCAAATTTCAATTTAATGATACCATTGTAACTTATAAGTGAGACACGGATAATTAAAATTGAATTATCTCTATAATTTACGATTGTTGTTTATATAACAAAAAATTAATTATAGTACAGTCACAGGCAGAACAACGCCCATATACAGCAGAAATGAGATTGTTCTCAAACTGTACATGTTTGGTATATTTTCTGCAAAGTTTAGTACCGTAATTAAGGAAAGGAAACAACAAATTAGTAGAATAACGATGACAATATTTTATGTCGTATACGTGTCTAGTGAATACTTTATAATAAAATATTCCTTTTGAAGATTTTCCAACTCCCAAGGACGCCATTATACTTTTTCGAAGTTAATAGATGAATAGAAGTCATTGGCATTGTGACGAATATACTTACAGTATTGTCAACTAGAAACTAGGGGATTCAATTGTTCACACACACAAAAATATTTTTCGCACGTACAATAGTAAAAATCATTATACGTATCTGTCACAATTACGTGATATACAGAGTAATTATTTCGGCTGATTCTTTAAAATATGTTCGTAGAAATACTTAGATGAATTACTAATGTACACAATTACACAACCAATAAGAAGTGTTGCTTTAATTATATAATATTTATTTATTTATAACGATGGTAAAGATCTTTAACACCCTCAGAAAAATATGTTTTGTCTTGGGCTGCAAACCACTCGTTCACTTCTATCAGCAGTGTCTAATCGTCCCAAAAGTCACTAGCAGCCAAATCTCGAGAATAGAATTGAGACCACCTCCTGTGGGTAGGAACGTTGTTCTGATGAAAGAGCACACAACGTCTGAGTTTTCTCCTCTTCCCTTTTCCTATGATGAAATTACATAATTTTGAAATTAATGCAGCATAATATTGCTCAGTTATAATCTGATCACGTGGTAAAAAGTTTATAAGGATAATTTCTATGGCATCCCAAAAAACTGTGGCCATGATCTTTCCAGCAGATGTTGTTGTAGAAAACTTTCGAGGGGGTCGTAAACCTTTGTGCCTCCATGCTCTGCCTTTTTGATTCAGGATCATAATGGTAAACCTAGATTTCAGCCACAGTAACGAATCTCACTAGGAAGTGTTTAGGCTCTCTTATGATGGCCAAATTCGTCTCTGAAGTGAGCTGTCGAATGTGCTTTTGTTCTGGCGTCAACATTTTCGATACTCATCGTGCAGCCACCTTTTTGAGACCTAATTCTTTATGTAAAATGGCTCCTACGTTATCTATTGAAAAAGCACAAAGCTGAGCATGTCATAGACTCAATCAATATTTTCTTTGCAAACAATTCACCACCTTATTGGTCTTCAACACCTTCTACACCTTTGTGATTTAGGTAACGCTCTACAAACAGACGCAGATCTCTAGCTATAAAAGGATATCCAAACGAAGTCTTTTAATAGCTACAGCCTTTACTAGAGATTTCTCTTCTGCTACTGACATCAGTGATTGCTGACCCAGTTTTGTTTAGGGTTTTGGCCTGCGATATTTTCTAAATAATGTAATTTTAGCCACCTTAAAAGTCGTAGAAGGCTATAAAAATGAGTAGTTTCGGTCCACAAGTACTTCTAGAACATCTTTTCAGTTTTTAATTCCATATCGGTCGTGCTATTAAACTGGCAAATTTTATTTAAAATGTCAATTTGTTCCTGATTCAAAATAAATCGCAAAATCTAAAAAACTATGCTTGGCAATTCATGATTTAATTTCTAATTTTGCTTACAAACTATAGCACGATAGTTTACATTGGAAAATTCAAGATTAAAACAGAACATTCAGAATTCGAGATTTGGAAAAAAGGAA
This sequence comes from Holotrichia oblita, assembly GCA_023690525.1. Lineage (NCBI taxonomy): Eukaryota > Metazoa > Arthropoda > Insecta > Coleoptera > Scarabaeidae > Holotrichia > Holotrichia oblita. Next base: position 119,263,625 of record CM043019.1, read on the forward strand.
AGATTAAAGCCACCGAATTAACCAACAGAAGTTATTAAGTCTTATAGGAAAATCACCTTAATGCCATCGTTTGAAAAGTGATTGGATTATTTGGTTACCATCGTTATGATTAGTCAATTGGATCACGGTGAGGGAAGCTGTGTTTTAGGAAATTAGAGGAAATTAATGTATGAAGAGATACTTTGAGGAAAGATGGGCATTTTCGGGTAAACTAATAGTTAGAGTAGAGTTATCAGCTTCGCTGTTGGGTTCATTGTTGTGGAACTCATAGCGTTTTCTACTGGTTGCACTTTCATGAACTCAGTGCGAATGTTGTGTTCCACTGGCAATATTCAGGCACTGTTTTTTTAAATTTTGCATTCCATTGGCAACTGGCACTGAAAAAGTTTGCACTGAGTTCAAGATTTATTGCACTCTTCTTCATAGTCAGTTTCGTCCAGTTCAAATATGGTGTCCAATAATAATGTCTTCTCAACAATCATAAACAAGCAATGAAAATGCTATTAAAAAGAATGCGATTGAAAAATGAATTATTTAGATGTAATAAATGGCTATTCTAATGAAATAAGTATTATATGTAATATGTAGGTATCAAGATATTGCATTAATTATTATTAGATATTAAAGAAAACTTTAAAAACATTCCTTTTGCTAGGAATCAAATATAATATGTGCTTATGTTATCATTCTTTGGGTTTTCGATTTCGTATGAACATGAATAAATAAAAATTGTCAAAAGTACAAGTAACATACTAGAACTGACTTAATTGGGTGTATTCTACTGGCAACTGCCTTTTTAAGCACTGGGCAGAAACTATAGGCACTAGAAAAGTTTCTAAGGTGAACTCAGTGCACATTCAATGCTACCAGTAGAAAATGCTATCAGTCTTCAACGAGATCACCTAGGATTATGAACAGGATGTTAAAATAGCATATGCAGATGATTAATACTATTTGCGAAAGCATTTTTGAAACTAAGTACTGAAGATTATAATTTTAAAATTCATACAAAATTATATACCTACTGTATTTGCAATAGATACTTTATACGATACAAATATAAAATAACATTGGTATTTTTGGACATTGAAATACATATTATAGTGAAGATAATTACAAAATATTTTAATGAAGACACATATCTTAAAATAAACAGAGATAGTATTATCTATACCGGGTGATTTATAGAACCTATACAGATGTTAGATGTATTGAGATTACTACAACTTATTCTTTTTCTGAAAATTTGCGACAATGATTGGATTCGGTAAATTATTATTAGAAAACTTTACTAAGTTAAAGCAATTAACTCCTGCTATTTCATAATCAAACTAATATATATCGCAGGTAGTATATTTAATGAGACAAAATGTTTTCAAGTAGATACTGTAGACATTGTAAGTAAGTGCAAAATCTATACAATCTGCAGCTGAGTACTTGGTACTTAATGAAGTACAATTATTTATATATATAATCTATTACTGTTACTAATGAATAATCTGTGTAATAGTTAGGTAGTATTAGATCAATAAAAATTGTGTCATATCCTAAGTTATCGTTTATAGAAATCTGCCTGTTTCAACATTTGCATAAAATAATAAAAGTGTTTAGAAATCGATTTCTTTCACATAAATAAATGCGGTACTTTATTTTATTGCAGTGTACGTGGACTGTATAACATTCTAAAGTAACAAATAATCCTTGATGATATATTATTCTACCTTGATGTGAGAGTATGTGTAATTACATAGGTTCCATTGTCTTTTTCTAGTGGACATCAATTGTTTGTTTGATTCGTGTAATGTAGTTTAAAAATAATAAACTAACTAATCATAAACTGTGAGTACATAATTAGGATGTCAGATTACATATCAATGAGGAGAACACCTTGAATCACATCATAATACTCTAGAAAATGTTTACGATAATCACCATTAGGAAATGAAATCAATATCTGCTTGTATGTACATACATATGTAGACTGTCATTAAAAATAATAATTACATTAAACTTGTGCGTGTCACAAATCAATTGTGATAATATTATTATTATATTATTGTATCTAATCTGTATGGGTCAAGTTTATGGTTTTGAAAATCACTAGGTAGGTACTTGAAATTTGGATGTGAGTTATCAGTACATTGCACAATAAATAGTTAATTATCTAGAATGTATGTAACTTCTAGATATATCTGTGTATATCTAAGCAAAGAAATAATCGAGTTTGAATACACCTAACGAAAATATTTTCAAAAATAACTTAAAATGGATCAATTATGGCTTCAAAAATTTTATCTAAACCATAACACTACTGTCACAAGAATTTCAATTTATCATAACTTCAGTTTTCTTGTACAAACTGTGTCAATAACATTTGAAGGGAAATGTTATAAACTTTTTCTGAATCTCAAATCAGGTTTGATTTAGCTTGTCGTTATCTTATCCGAATGAGAAAATATCGATCAAGACTGCCTTCGAGTTATTTAGGCATTTCCAAACATAATAAACTTGTTTTTCTGTGTTTTTTGCGATAAGTAGCAAAGGTCATAAATGGTAATGGTCTTTTCACGACTATCTAGTTGAATGTTAAACAATTATTACACAGCTGATAAAAAAAAAAAGTTGTGAAATAGATTTTGTTGTAGGTATCAAAGTAACTCCAAAGAGTAGATGGAGTTGAAGTTATCCATAGAAAGTATCTAAAAGGACAGATTTTGCAAAACCATTGCAAATCTTCTAAAGAACTAGCAATTAATGTTGAAACTGTAGCGAAAGTAACCAAAGAAAACAAAATACATCAAGAAATAGCCTCAATTATCGTTCGATAATTGACAACATAACACACTTTTGACGATGATCATAACATTTTTGGAAACTAGGAAGAAAATCATCTTCTTCAGTCTTTAAAGTAATCTTTAGTTAAAGTTATTATACCTAATTTTTATTTATTAAATTACTGCAAGGTTCAGTAGCTAATGTTTTATGCTATTTACAAACCATTACCGATATATGAAATATTTGCAAGATTGGGGTGCAAACAAGTTTTTGATAGTAGAAGACTTCATCAGTATGTTCATCGAAGAAAGGGAGAAACGGCGTTGTATACCTTGAATGTTTGTAACCAACAATATAATACATGTCAGAATCCCCTGTATAAAACCAGATATAACTTTAAAGATAGTCGATTCTCTTTATGGCTATTAAATATTTCTAGGCTGGCGAGTGACGTCAAAATAACGTCCTGATATAACAACACGTACAGGGTGCGTTCGAAATGACGCTCGATAAAGGGAGCAGAGCATGAACAGAGTTTATGACGTCACGTACAGAGTACAAGTGGTAACTCGAACGTTCTTTGGCCTTCCAACGTCCACAGTGTAAAAACAACTCGTGATATAAGTATTTACCATTTTATTTTTAATCAAACAGACCATTATTCTATTTACTTCTGCTAATTCCATTTTGTTCAAGAACATTAGACAATTAAATATCAAACACCGATGACACATGTTATACAGTTTTATCTGAACAAAAACAAAAGTGCGCATGCGAAGCTACGAGCACCACTTTCGAATTCGGAGTAAAAAACTATATAATAAGTGCATCTAACCGTGAGTACTTTGAACAATGTTGTTAAACTCTACTAACACAAATAGGGACATGTGGCGTATTATTGGAGCCTATTCTAGTAAGAGTGAGAAAAAAGAAGCTACCCTCAGTAGGGAATTCAGATTACCTAGTGCATCATTTTAACCAGCTTTTTCCTCAGGTAAGGCAAACAGCCAGATTTATAATTTCGATCCGGAAGTACCATACAACACTCAGTGGCTGTTTTCCGGACTATTAGAAACTTGCCAATATTGTGCCTATATACAAGAAAGGCTGTCGTGATGTCTTGAATAACTACAGACCGATAAGCTTATTGACGGGTTTTGCTAAATTGTTTGAGAAAGTAGTGCATGCGCGCTTGTTCGGCTTCTTTGTGAAACATAAGTTAATAAGTAAATCTCAACATGGCTTTCTTAAAGGCATTTTGGCGGCTCTTGAAAATAAAAGAATACCGTGTGGTGTTCTTCTCGATTTATCAAAAGCCTTTAACAGTATTGAACGTCAATGCTTACTTCGAAAGCTGAATCATTACAGAGAGTTAGATGTGTTCTCTTGATTGGTTCAGTAGCTATTTATCAAACAGGCAGCAAAGGATTACTCTCACTAGGGATGATAAAACTAAGATTGAAACCTTAAAAACCAAAGGGTTCCACAAGGCAGCGTCCGAGGTCCTTTGCTATTCTTAATTTACTTTAATGACATCTACTCTCTCAATTGCACCCATAGTCCGAGCTCTTTTGTAATGAATTATGCTGCTGATACAACGCTTTTTGTGGAGACTGATGGTCGTAACGACCATGAAAGAAATTGAAGAGTGGTTTATTAAAAACAACTTACACGTGGATCACGATAAAACAAATGTAATAATTTTTAAATCTAAACAACTTAATTACCCCGTGTACATAAAGTTTAACAACTGTATTTATCCGACACAATGGCGCCCGCTTGCTTGGGGTTTGTGTTGACGAATTTCTTAAATGGAAACAGCACACAGATGCATTGTGCAGGAAGCTATGCAGTTTCTGCTACAGTATTCGCCTGATGATTAGTCACCTGCCACCTACCACAGTGGTTGCCTGTCACATATTAGATTTGGTATCGTGGTGGTAGTGGCGATTTATCTAAAATCTTTATACTGCAAAAAGCGGATCATACGGGCTACATACGAGGGAGCGTTTTTATATTCGCGGAATGGGGGATAAGGGGTGGAAATAAAAAAACCAAATTATTTTTCTTTTTCAATATATTCACCTGCAAGACGGATACATTTT
>CM043019.1:119269004-119308239 GCA_023690525.1 Holotrichia oblita
TTCGGCAATCTCTTCATCTCTAGCCATCTTAACAGCAGCGCGTTTAATTTTTCTGCTATGATTTTCAGGTGTTCCTCTTGTTCTAATAAAGCTTTTTGCTTTTCAGTTCCATCATTCCAGTATTTTAATTCAATATCGTAGCCGATGGCTAGAATTAAGATGAATCATGGATTGTAATATAACAATATAAAGACCTACCTAAGATCCCTTCATGTGTTAAAGCCTTTATATGTTTATCTGTCAGAGGTGGTTTCAAACAAACCTTTCCTATTAATAAGTCGCTTGGAGACGTCCAAAGATTTGCACCAGCGCCTTTCAATTTCGGTTCTAAACCCATGTTTTCTTTCAAAGCATCAGGACACTCCTTGAAGACAACAGCGGCGAAGCATTCCCGAGTTCCTTCTTGACCTCGGTCATGGTAGGGACCTGCAGTCTATGTAGCAATTCTTGCCGACGATAATAGCTCGAACTTTTCTCTAGAAACCAAACAGATAACTTTGGTCGGTGTAAAAGTGGTGGATTGTACCAACTTACGCATTGTGAGATAATTGGAATTCGCTACGAATTTAGAAATGAATGCACATAAAAATTTCGCATCAAAACAACGACACACAATAATTTAGGCATTAGAAAATTTTAACATATTAATGCCTGAAATTTTTGGCCATATTCCTAAAGGAAATATAATTATTATAAAATTTTGATTTGAAATTTGGTGACATCTGTCAAAATTTATATAAATTATCAATTGACATAGCTTTTTATGTTTGACAGTTTGGCATTTTGATTTTGATCGACGAATAAAGCGGTCTGGATTTGAGCATGAAAAAGGTTCTTGTGAACTCAGTCAAACCGCATTTGGACTACATGTCTAGTTGAATTAATTTGTATCTACAGCTGAATATACAGTATATTTATGTATATAGCTAAAGACTGCCTTTAGGAAGCGTACTATGAAATATACCATAACATAAAAAAAACTACATCGGTTTGGTCATCTATAATTTTTATTTCCCTAAGTTTATTTTTATAATTTGTCATTTTGTTATACAAGTACAATTTTGATCTTTACATATATTACATTCAATTTTTTCTGATACACTACTAGTAGACTCAAACAATTCTTCAGTTTCCATACTTCGATTTCTTAAAGGAGGCGTTTCCTTCAGTTTAATACCCAATTTATTCTGCAATTTTTCATCCAACATCTTATTAAAGTGCTCTAGCATTATAGCGGCCATGAAATTGTGGTCAGCATTCATAGCATCTAAATCGATATGATGCATTTGACATTCGCAAGGACCACCTTCGCACTCGCATGGACCCAATCCCGTCAATACATCAAGTATTTGGTGATCAGCAGTAGCCTGATCCAGATTTGTCCTCATAATACGCTTGATTTTCACTAAGGCCTTTGCGAAACACTTCAGTTTCGGTTTCTTCGTTTGCGAGAGCTGTTCGAAAAACTCTTCTATCTTCTTGACATCATCCTCGTCTGGTGTTACGCATATACCTTTGGCACATGTGCATTCCATATAATCGCCCTCTTTCATGGCCTGGAAGCATGGACATACGTGGATATGATCGATTTTTTTACCTTCTTCTAAAATGTCTGATTTCCGCATTTCGTCTTCAACTGAAAGTAAAATATATGTTCTAAAAATGTATGAGTTTAAACCTTAACTTACCCATCTTCTTCCTCTGAGCTAACGCTTCTAGGTTCTTCAAGTTACCTAAGCATAAAAATTACTATCTTTAAGTGACTGCTAAATCAATATTGATATATTGTTATTGAGCTTTTTATTTAGATTATTAGCTATAATCATAACTGTGTTAATAATTTAATTAACATAAGAGAAAATATATAAGATTGTTAGTTTGCTTGCTGTTGTTTTCGGCAAATTCTACCAAATATGTCTATCTATATATGAGTGATTCATTTAATTCACATGTTAAGAGTTTCAGAACTCGAAGTTTGCTCTGACACCGCCACTCGACGGCAAGAATTCTTTGTACTTTCAAGTTCAACCTCGCTAACTAAACAACTTTCCTTCATCCTATTTGAAGATTAGGCGCTCCAATTTGGTCCAGGGATGCTAAACCGCAAATCAAAACACTGAACAGATTGGTCCTAAACTTCTAACGTTGCAGAACCTCATACAGCTTGGTTCAGACAAACCGCCACTGCAAACCAGAACACATAGGATTCTTAAGATGAAGGACTAAATTGGAAACCATTCTAATAAGAATCCACAAGAGAAGTGCGGAAGGATTTTGCGTTGCCTGAATACAAAATAAAATTGGCGATAAATGGCTTTTCGGTTTCTTTTCAAAATATAGATTTCTTAAATGTTGATAATAGCAACGCATCTGTTTGATTATTGATTTGTTTTGGTCTTCAATTGTAAAGATTTTTGTCGAAAAAACAACAAAAATGGCTAAATAGCAAAACCGTAGAACTTATTCAGCTGTACCTTCAGAGATACTATTAGACTTGATTTACTTGAACATACAGACATAAAGGAGGAAGCGATAATGGACGTCATCAGGTCATTGGAGATATGAAGGAAGAGTCATATGGAGTCAACAAAAGGAAACTGAACGAAACGATCGATTTGGAATAAAAATCCAAAAAATTTTCCAACCATGAAGCCATTAAAACGGCTTTATTCCTAGATCATAAATATATTTGCACTTATAGGTCAAATAAAACAGCAACTAATTAAAAATCAATTTATTCCATTGATAACCGCAACAGTTATTTTGCAAGCTAATTTCAAACCGAGTGATCTGCAGTAAAAATGCATTTATCGAGAGAAAATTTTAGAGCTATGGTTGACTATGATTCTCGCGAAGGAAGGTCAATTTGTTTTTGTAGAGGCTTTGAAGAATGATTCAATACGACAATCGAGTCACGTATCGGATTGTTAGGAGCACCTTGAGTATTGGTGTGACTGCAATAAACAAGATTTTACAAAATAATTTGGACGTGGGAAAAGTCTCTAGTCATTGGATACCTCATAATTTAACACAGGAAGAAAAATAATACCGAGTGGAATGGAATAAAAAAACACTTAAGAAATATGATGTGATCAAATAGTTAATAAAATTATTATTATTATTATTATTATTATGATGCAGGTAGGTCTAAAGCAGTAATGCGATCAAAAAGGCAGTCGGTTCAATGGGTGTTTCCAACAGAACTTAATCCGTCAGTCAAAATTTCTTCTCAAAATCAGGACCTATCACAACAGTCTTTTTTCTCTTTTGGGGGGCGTAGTTAGTCCGCAGGCTGACAAGTGGCCTCACTGAACTGCCCCATCAGAATTTCATCCTGGAACCGCCACGTGTGGCATACATCAGGATGTTGGGTTGTCTTTTCCTTCGTTTTCTACCCTATTTCTCCCCTCCCTAGCATTGCTGCTAGGATTAGTAGTTCCGGGGGTTTGGTATACCTGCCTATCGGTTGCGTTTATCCGCTTCTTTCGTTTTCATTATCTCCTGGAACATTTTTTGTACGGCCTTCCAGCAGCACTCTGAGGACATCATGGTCTCGGATAAGTTCTCGGGCGACAGTTCCTTGTCGATTTCGCTGTAAGTGTGCTGTCGTAAGTCATACCATTTGCCACATCAGAAGGCTGTGTATTCGACAGTGTCTTCCTGTCCGCAGTAGATGCAGCTGGCATCGCTATATCTTCCGAACCACAGCGCGTATGCTCTAAATACTCGGTGTCCGGAGAGTTTTTGTGAATGGTAGTAATCTACGCGTCGGAATTTACAGCTCAGCCACGGTTCTATATTACGGATAATTCTCTTCGTCCACTACGCCTTAATGGTGTTCTCCTCCCAGCGCTGTTGGTCGAGGGTTATGGCCCAACACACCTGGCCCCCGTTCTCGTGGACATATTTACATCCGTATGCCAGAAGGTCAATGGAGATTATTCTAGTCCCTAATTAGCGCTTTCCTCTGGACCCGTTCCGCAATGATCCAGTAGACTTTCTTATTTAGTACTTCGCTCCATACCGGGGCTCCGTACAAGATGGTGGAGTGCATTACATCTGCCAATATCCTGCACTTAGTACAGCTGGGACCATCGATGTTAGGCATTATCTGGGCCAGTTTTTCGACCTTATCTTCTGCCTTCTTTGCCACGTACTTAATGTGCTCACCAAAGTAAAGACGCTGGTCAAGAACAATACCCAGGTATGTCATACTTTTCTTTAGTCTAATGGTAGTGCCCCCCACATCAAATACCACGTGGTCCCTGCCTCGCTTGCTCTTGCCTCAGATTTCGCTGGGGCTAAATCTAGTTTATTCCCTATCAACCAGTTATTCAACGTTCTTAAGGACCCGTTACCTTTAGTGATTAGGTTTTGTTCGTTATTAGGCGTTATAATCAGGGCCAAATCATCTGCATATCCCAGAATGGTAGCACCCGTGGGTAGATCCACGTGAGAAATGTCATCAAACAAGAGGTTCCACAGTACAGGACCCAACAGAGAGCCCTGGCGCACTCCCGCTCCAAGCCTAATCCGCTCACCACACGCTCAGATAGTCACGCACCAGATTCACTAAGCACTTAGCTACGCCCCACCACTCTAGCTTCTCGATGATAACGCTCCAGTCTGCAGAGTAAAACGCGTATCGGACGTCCAATGTCACTAAGGCTCACCACCTCTACTGGCTTTTACTCTTTGTATCACTTGCACCGCAGACTTCCCCTTCCGAAAACCGAATTGGTTATCCGAAAACCCACCGTTTCTCTCTATTTCCTCTAAGAGACGAGTTCTAATGACCGCTTCGTACAGTTTACTGAGCGTATTTAGCAGACACAATGGTCTAAACGAGGAGAGGGACTCCAATTTCTTTCAATTTCTTTCTTCGGCAGCAGCACTACCTTAGCTGTTCTCCAGCTCTTGGGGAAAATCTCAGCATCCATTAAGCTATTTAATACTCTGAGGAGCCATTCTTGGTTAGTTTGCACAGCAAAGTTTACCATCCTTGGGAGGTACACCGTCTCAGTGTATTGGTGATTATAAAGCCGTTTATTTAAATATTGTTTAGTTTGACCGATATAACATTTGACTCTCTTATCTCCAGTCTAATTTATGTTATTTAACCTATAAGTGGACATATCTCCGGAATCAAAAGATTAGGTTGACTAACTTCTTGTGCTGTTATTATTTCAGTATACGAAGCTACTCTTTTTATTGTTGTTATACATTCGCAAGCAACAACTCTTTAAAACTTTTTTTGTTAATATTCATAGGTACGAGGGAGCGTTTTTATATTCGCGGAATGGGAGATAAGGGGTGGATATAAAAAAACCAAATTATTTTTCTTTTTCAATATATTCACCTGCAAGACGGATAAATTTTTCACATCTTTCAATTAATTTATTTATACCTTCATAAAAAAATGATTTCTCTTTATCTGCAAAATACGCCGAAACTGCCTCCTTGACTTCATCATCGGCAGTACATTTTTTACCCCGCAGCTCTTTTTTCATTTTCGGAAACAGGTAATAATCACTCGGGGCGAGGTCTGGGCTGTACGGTGGGTGATTCACAATTTCGAAGCCCACCTTATGCAGGGCAGCTAACGCAACGCGGTTCTTGTGGATGGGCGCGTTGTCGTGCAAAAGCAGCACACCTTTCGTCAATTTTCCCCGTCTTTTCTCTTTAATGGCTTCTTTTAGTTGCTCTAATATTGAAGCGTAATATTCTCCGGTTATAGAAACACCTTTATCTTTATAATCAATCAACAATATTCCTTCCGAGTCCCAAAATACCGTTGCCATGAGTTTCCCAGCTGATTGTGACACTTTAAATTTCTTGGGAGGTGCTGTGCCCTTTTTATACCACTGCATGGAGTCTTGTTTGGACAGGTTCATAATGATGAACCCAAGTTTCGTCTCCAGTAACAATTCGACTCAATACACCATCCTTGTCTTCATTACAGAGGTCCAAAAATGCACGCGAACACTCTACGCGCTGTTGTTTTTGCGGCGGCGTGAGCATTCTCGGCACCCATCTTGCGCTGACCTTAGACATGCCGAGATGATCGTGTAGGATTCTAAAAATTGTTGTATCGAATACTCCAACCATTTCTGCGAGTTGTTTCTTCTTTAGTCGAGCATCTTCGAGTACAATTGTTTCAAATTTTTGGATAAGTGCTGGCGTGGTCACCTCAATGCTCCTGCCTCGGGTCGTCTTCAAGGGATTCCCTTCCTTGTTTAAATAAACTATGCCACTTGTACACCATGGTTTTTCCTGGACTAGAGTCGCCGTAAACCAATGACATCTCACTCATTATGGTCGCGACTGATTTTCCTTGCCTGGTAAGGAACTTTATAACGGCACGATATTCGATTTTTTCCATATTTCACTTTTCACTCCTGATTATGTTACTTGGTTGACGATAACTCAAAGACTAACTGTCTAATAACAATGAAACTTCGTATTTTTACTAATTATGAGTCGGTGCACAGGCCACGCCCCCAATGCGCCTAATCACCCCCCTACAACCAGCTCATTCCGCGAATATAAAAACGCTCCCTCGTACCTCTTTGAGCTCTTTCACACTGGCGATTTAGCAGTGCGAGTTAGCATCGCGATTTAGTCGCTTTCTATGCGGTTCTATGCACAGTCAGGCCCGCTGCTGAATCGCTAGTGTGTATAGGAATAGGGAATACATCGGTAAAATCCGTGAGCGATTGTCGCGCTGTTAACTCGCGCTGCTATAAATCGCCAGTGTGAAAGAGCTCTTTAAGTCGTTAGTTTTTATATCACTGTTAGTTCTTGTCCATACTACCACTAACGGCTTGCTAAATTGTTAATTATGCGTCGCAAACGCTATAGCTCAAATGTGGAGGTAACTTTAGTATTGCGAAGGCAGTTTTTACAGAATTACCCATAAAACCCCATCTTTGAAGTATTGTTTGAAAGTGTTTGATTCCATCCAAACATTGGTAGTGGTAGCCTACATTGATTTTCGGGTGAAATCCATTGATTCTATGCGTTTTTTCCTCTAAAAACTAATCTAAAGAAAACAGTTTTATCCAGATTTTATATTAAATTAGATTTTTCAAATAGAGTCAATTGTGTATTAAGCTAACATAGTGGAATAACCCCATTTAAAGTTTTAAATAAGCAACTTTGTTTAGCTAGTTTTCATTATTTTAAGAATATATTAAGATATTAAACTCTGTCAAAGGATCCCTAAACATACTAACTTGTCCTGGGACCACTTTCTTTCAGCATTTTGCTCGAAGACGTTTTGTTTGGAGAGGCTTCTCCGTAGAAGCTTATTTGCTTCCGTGGAAAACTATCTATAAAAGAGTTGCGCTACACATTGATTCTATTGCATCTCAAAAATAGTCAAACCCGATTTTATAGATCTGCGCGACTCGTCTTTTGTATTCCTCTTGCTGCTTTTAGAGTCGAGTGATGTAAAAGAACGCTTATTATTAAGCAAATTTGCATCTTGCTCTGGAATAGGATAGATGTTGAAAAATGTATAATCTACTGAAGTTATCAAATACCCTGTTTAATAATTTCCTTTTCCCTTAATTTTGAAAGTGCTATAGTCTCTCCAATTCTGTCAGACATTCTCCTGAATTCTGGAAACGATATAATAATATAGTGTTATTATATATTATTGACAAAAGATATCTGCGAATTAACCTTGAATTGTAGCACGCTCAGTATTGTTCACTTCTTGACAAGAACTTTGAAGTAACTGTTGTTTAGGAAGACTAGACAATTTCAAACCTAGTAATATGTAGTAACGACATGGTTAATCGGATATGTATTTTTATCCTAAATTACTATTGTAACCCACTAGATCTTTTAGTTCTTTGAACTTCAGTTCCACCAACTGGAGGGATAGCATTCGTTTCTCGTTTAATATCTAAAAAAGAATTATTTTATGGTGAAATAAACGGAACATCAAAATTACTTGTATCCGCGACAACATCCATACCGCTAGTACGTTTCGGAGTGGATGGTGGAGTCCCAAAACCTACAATCGTGAAAACGATTTGTATTTTATCATTTTAAATTTCTAAAGATCTTAACTTATCGCTTTGGATTCTGTTCTTTGCACGGGCTTATCTTTCTGCCACGAAGCTATACTAGCGCCTGATTTAATACCTGCACAAGACGTGCTTATAGAGTTTGGCATAAAAATTGATTCCTTTAACAGAAATATATCAAACTTACTTGCTCTTACATCTTCTGATCGTTCAGCACTACGGGAACTAATATTAGCATGACCACCACCTAATATATTTCGAATATGATATCGTATTGTATTAGTGAAGTCTATTATACCTGATATACTGACTTTCCTTTTGTCGAAATGTTCGTCACTTCCTTTCTGACTGTATTTCCTAGGTGCTATTGATTTTATACCTGAGGATCTGATATCTATGGAAAAGAGGCTTAATTTTGTTTTAATTCAAAGAAACTTTAAATTAAATTAACTTGATAAGCAACAACAACGTAAGTTCCTTACCGGATCTCTTGGAGTAGAAGTTGAACATAAAAAGGACTATTTCACCCACAAAACAACGACGCTATAATTATCAAGCGGATAATATGCAATATTTCGCTATTGTAACGCATGGACTTATATATTGAATGTTTGGTGTTTTGCGGATAAAATAGGTGTTCAAGATCGCAGACATGAAATTCCCTTTTCACAATCAGTACAATCTGCTCCACCCTTCGGAGATAAAAAATGCCCAATTTTGGATTTTCGCGAAAAACGAGGTACAAATTTTGTTTGTTTCGCGTTATCTCGGCTACTATGACAGATAGGACCGTAATCTCTTCGGTACAACGTTCAGGACGATCAGTACAATCTGGTCCACCCTTCGGATATGAAAAATTCGACAAATGCCCGGCTAGCAAATTTTGGATTTTCGCGAGAAATGAGGTACAAATGTCGGTTTTTTCGCGATATCTCGGCTACTATGAGAGATAGGACCGTAATCTCTTCGGTACAACGTTCAGGACGATCAGTACAAACTGTTCCGCCCCTCGGCGATAAAAAATTCGACAAATGCTCGGCTAACAAATTTTCGATTTTTGCGAAAAATGAGGTACAAATGTTGGTTTTTTCGCGATATCTCGGCTACTACGAAAGATAGAACCTCAAACTCTTCGGTACAACGTTCAGAACGATCAGTACAATCTGTTCCACCCCTCGGAGATAAAAAATTCGACAAATGCCCGGATAGCAAATTTTGGATTTTTGCGAAAAATGAGGTACAAATGTGGATTTTATCGCGATATTTCATCTACTGTGAGAGATAGGAGCGTAATCTCTTCGGCACAACGTTCAGGACGATCAGTACAATCTGTTCCACCCCTCGGAGATAAAAAATTCGACAAATGCCCGGCTAGCAAATTTTGGATTTTTGCGAAAAATGAAGTACAAATGTTGGTTTTTTCGCGATATCTCGGCTACTACGAGAGATAGAACCTTAAACTCTTCGGTACAACGTTCAGGACGATCAGTACAATCTGTTCCACCCCTCGGAGATAAAAAATTCGACAAATGCCCGGCTAGCAAATTTTGGATTTTTGCGAAAAATGAGGTACAAATGTTGGTTTTTTCGCGATATCTCGGCTAATACGAGAGATAGAACCTTAAACTCTTCGGTACAACGTCCAGAACGATCAGTACAATCTGTTCCACCCCTCGGAGATAAAAAATTCGACAAATGCCCGGATAGCAAATTTTGGATTTTTGCGAAAAATGAGATACAAATGTTGGATTTTTCGCGATATCTCGGCTACTATGAGAGATAGCACCGTAATCTCTTCGGTACAACGTTCAGGACGATCAGTACAATCTGTTCCACCCCTCGGAGATAAAAAATTCGACAAATGCCCGGCTAGCAAATTTTGGATTTTTGCGAAAAATGAGGTACAAATGTGGATTTTATCGCGATATTTCATCTACTGTGAGAGATAGGAGCGTAATCTCTTCGGCACAACGTTCAGGACGATCAGTACAATCTGTTCCACCCCTCGGAGATAAAAAATTCGACAAATGCCCGGCTAGCAAATTTAGGATTTTTGCGAAAAATGAAGTACAAATGTTGGTTTTTTCGCGATATCTCGGCTACTATGAGAGATAGGACCGTGATCTCTTCGGTACAACGTTCAGGACGATCAGTACAATCTGTTGCAGGCTCAGTATACACAAAAAATTCAGGAAACATTACACGCTTTAAAAAAAAATCAGGAGATAAAAGGAAATTCCATAATCGATGAGGAAGTCACCTAATTGAATTTTATAACGAATTCTTTTCTAAATATTAATTATTAGTAAATGAAATTAAATAAACGCAAAACCTTTCGAACTATCAGCCTTCTCCATTTCATCACTGCTCGTTACTTTCGGCGGAACAGTAGTTCCATCGATAAAATCCGTGTTCTCTTTCCCTGAAGATAGAGGAAAATGTAAAGAATGTACTGCCGATACGTCAGAACGTGAACCTACATATTATTATAGAAAAATAGTTATATTTAAAAACATTTTTTTAAATACGTCTCACTTAATTGAATAAATGGTGGAACCTCTACATTCGCGTTATCTTCCTTTGTATCGTTATCTATAAAATTATCGGATGCAGATTTTCTTATAATCGGTTCCACTGCTGTTAATCCTGTTTGAACCGAAGTAGCGACGTCTGTTTTAAGGAAAGGCTTAATTAATTTTATTCAAAAATTTTACCGAAACGATATTACCTCGAGTAATGCTTTCGGTCGGAAATTGAGTCATTTTATTCTTAGTACTTGGATTCCAATAATTGAGTTCTGTCAAGTCTTGATCATCTTCCAGTTCCTTTGGATCTAATCTGGGCGATACATGATCAATTGATTTGCAAAATTTACAAATCGTTTTCGTAGCTGCCAGCTATAAATTTTGAGTATGGTTAAAAACCTACAAATTTGTTTTGATCAATCTGGTTTTTGGTCAATATGATTATGTGTAAACAAAACAAGTGTGGTATACGAAATGGGTACCATTTTTGACCATATTTGTCCAGAAAGATTGGCAAAAATATGCAAAACTATGACCGTACCGCCACTTGATCAAGTTTCTTCTTCCTCAGTTCATCCAGAGCCTTCGCCCATAGTGAAGCTTGCAAAACCTTCTGTTTGTTTTGCCACTCGGATGACTTGTCATGATTTTGAACGCCCATAACTACGTCATTTTCATCATTGGGATTCATGATGTACTCAAATTTTAAATACACTTGTCGCTATTTCGATTGGAAATTTCTGTTTCACAACTGAAAGCCTAGATTATTGAATAATAAATATAATAGTAAGAACAAGTACGGCTAAAAAGATTACTATTAATTAATATGGTAACGTCATAGAATGTCATCACAATATGACATATAATGAAAGCGTCACACTTATGTAAAAGCCCTATAGATAAACTATTGTATTATTTGGATGCTCTAAACATATGTGTGAGCTAATATTTGTGTAATGTATCCCTAAAAAATGACGTTATAGGGACGTAATATGTAAATTATATGTTTAATTTAAAAAAT
Organism: Holotrichia oblita; assembly: GCA_023690525.1. NCBI lineage: Eukaryota > Metazoa > Arthropoda > Insecta > Coleoptera > Scarabaeidae > Holotrichia > Holotrichia oblita. The sequence continues at coordinate 119,280,587 of CM043019.1, forward strand.
TAAAGCAAGAAACATACAAATGATATAATGGAATTAAATACCCTAATTAAGTTACTTATTCTTCGTCCGGAGTATACAATTGAATATTAAATCACACTCATCATTTCTTTTTTATAAATTATCCCGTAATAAACGTCGTAAGCAAAAACTGCCTGCTTCAAATTTACCACCAATAATACTCTGTGGTTAAAATTAGAACTACACGAGAGAAAATCGCCGAAGATAAAGAAGATATCTATACAAACCGGCATATGCTGCCATCTATAATGTAAGATATATAACATAAGACCTTAAGTTTTTATCTTCACATACAGAGGACTCTGATGGATGGACTATATGCATATCGTGGGCTTCAAATAAATTCTTATTAGTTTTGTGTGGGCAACATTTTTTAACTCGCTTTTATTCATGCGTATTTCAGAACGCTCACGTTCTGTACAATACTGATGTTAGCTCGAGATGAATCGGATAAGTATAGAGAAAAACTATTAGTACTCAATACACACAAAGATTTTTGATTTATACTTTATCATACTTTATACATGTGTTTGTGTAATCCTACACGCTGGAGACGTAAGAATTAAATAGAAAAATATAAATAAATAAGAAAGTGATAGGATACTCTTTATTTATCCATATATTGTAGCATTTTATGGATTTTTTTACAATCTGATTTTTTTTAAATACAATTAACTATAGCATATTTTAATTATTTTATTTTTAAAATTAATTTTCATATGTCGTGTAGAGTTCGCACAGAATGAAAAGGCTACATACGTCATAGCTGCGCAGACGACACATTTTTGCTTGATCGAGTCTATTACCACAAATGGGAATGTCAGGTAGCAACTATCCTATTTAGTAGCACCGACAGTTTATTGGTGTTTTTTTGTCGTTTGAGGTTCGTTTGCAATAATAATATTGTTTTTATTAAAAATTGTCTTTTTGAAGACATATTTTGGGTCGATATCAACAATTGACGGTATGTACGGTAATTAATTCATAGTTTTATGCGATTTCGAACTTGTATATGTAATATAATTTATTTCATAAAACAGATAATTTATATATATACATTGTTACAAATTTACTGATGTAGGGAGTACTAGATTTATTCATAAATGTATTCGACTTTGTAATGAATTTCTTGACATCGGTTCGTATGTATCGATACCCTCTAGAATTCATTCCTATGTTCCTATATCTTAGAATCGATACACCATTGTTATCTCAGGTATCGAATAATCGATACCAGTTATAGTATTGAGATAACATATCGAAACTTCACTCTACTCTAGTAAAAAGAACCTTTTCACTAAAAGTTGATAAAAGCGAAGAAATGAGAAATATATATCGTTCATTTAATTCCAATTTTCAATTTTAAGATAAGTTGGTCAAAGTGACATGAAATGCTGCAGAATCAGCGATTTATTAATATAATACTTTTCAGCAAATCTTTGATAAATTCTAAATTACTTACTGATTCAAGAGGAAAAACTTTGAATTGTAAGGAGGAGGGGTGTAGGGTGAGAATTGTAAATTGAATTTTAATTCTTACTTTATTCTACAGATTTGCAGTAAAAATGGTTCGGAATTACAAACCTAATCGTCCTCGCAAACGAACAAACAAGTATTGAGATATAAGTAGAGATGGCTTCTCGATGCCATATACATAGCCGGAAATATTTCGGGCGTTATCGGGTTTGCGATCGGTAGCTCGCCGTACGAACGAAAGAAGCCTTGAATTATAAATTAGTCTGCAGTTGTGTCATGCAGAAATATGCTACGATCAGCATGCTCACTTGACCAAAGTGAAGTGCAAAATAACTTTTTTGGTCAACCGGTCGCGAAGTTATCAATTCGCGAATGCAACACAGTCCGCGAATTATAATTCCGCGACCGTTGCTATAGCAGCGGCCGTAAAAGTAAATAAATATATTAAGACATAACATTAACATCATAATTAATTCGAAATATTTATACACGTCCCCGAGCTGTATATTATCAGATACATAAAAGCAACGGTATTTCAAATAGAGCTCCTTCACAATAGGGGAAAAATCACATTTTTTGCGAACATTTTTTTTATGATTTTGCGCTATAAAATTGCGTAAATATATTATTTTGCTGAAATAACAAGCCATTTAAGAAATAAAAAAATATACATATAAATTCAAATTATTATTAGCGGCACGATAACGCAGTATTCAATATGGCTGTCGTCTGTGACGTAGATTGGCAGTAAACAAACCGTGCTTGTCAGCTTGATTCTTTCACTTTTAATTGACGTGTAATAGACTGTCAATAGGTTTGTCTTCTGACAGTTTGGCGAATATTTACTGTACTTATATATCTAGTACCTATTACTATATGGATAATTTTATATTCTGCCTATGTTAAAATTTAGCGAAAACATCAGAAGAGGGAAGATACAACTTTCTGTATTATTTATGTACTAAAAAAACTGTGCGCAATTACGAGTATGATGTTCGCGGTAAATACAAACTTTATTATTAGGATCAAAATAAATAACTTGAATGCGTCTGCATACATTGCCTATATGTAAAAATAAACTACTTTCAATGTACTTTTCTTTGATATCTTGAGTGATGGCACAACACCATGTACTTTTTAAAAGAAAGGCGATTACTTAAAATTTTGCTCTGGGATCTAAATAATAACAGAAAAATGTAAAGAACATACTTTTAGTGTAGAAACATTTTTCAGTGGAGATAGTTTGCATATTTTTAATCATCTTCAGCCTGTTGTTTCTCGACGAAAATGAAAAAAATATGAAGTAGGTACTGTAGTTTACGACTGCTATTTTATGAACATCTCTCCTATAAATCTAACATAATGTTTTTTGATAAAAATCTCATATATTTTGAAATACAGCAGTTTAGTACTGACACGTACTGATATTCATGCATTTTATCTTAGTTTACGAATACGTCTCTAGGACAACGTTTTAAATTTCCAGAGGTGGTAACATTTGTGTGCATTATTAGTAAGTATATGTTCTGTATTATCTTTGCATAATTAGTTTGAGCCGTACTGTTTTAGGTCATTCATAAATAGTACAATGTCTAACATCCAGGTAAGATTTTCAGAATCAAGAATCAAGTTCACTGTTTTTTTTTTTTATTATTATCCTTCACTTGTTCACCTTGTTAATCTAAACGAGAGGCCAAACTCCCAGCAGGGCACATTAACGCGTTATAGAGATAAATTTTCTCGAAAACCGTTTGATGAATCTACTTCGCTCTCGGCCAGATCACTCATCTTGTTAATCTAAACGAGAGGACAACCCCCCAGGAAGGCACATTAACGCGTTTGAGCGCTGTGACCGTTCAAGCTTTCATAAATTTTCTGGACAACTTTCTCATCATATAAATATTACCTAGCTCGATAACCGTTTAATGGATCTGCTTCCCTCTCGGCAAGTAGGTTCACCTCGTTAATCTAAACGAGAGGCCGAACTCCCAGCAGGGCACATTAACGCGTTATGGAGATAAATTTTCTCGCGAACCGTTTGATGAATCTATTTCGCTCTCGGCCAGATCATTCATCTTGTTAATCTAAAGGAGAGGACAAACCGCCAGGAAGGCACATGAACGCGTTTGAGCGCCGTGACCGTTCAAACTTGCATAAATTTCCTGGGCAACTTTTTCATCATATAAATATTACCTAGCTCGATAACCGTTTGATGAATCTGCTTCCCCCTTGGCAAGTAGGTTCACCTTGTTAATCTAAACGAGAGGCCAAACTCCGAGCTAGGCACATTAACGCGTCATAGAGATAAATTTTCTCGAGAACCGTTTGATGAATCTACTTCGCTCTCGGCCAGATGGTTCATCTTGTTAATCTAAACGAGAGGACAAACCCCCAGGAAGGCACATTAACGCGTTTGAGCGCTGTGACCGTTCAAGCTTTCATAAAATTTCCGGACAACTTTTTCATCATATAAATATTACTTAGCTCGATAACCGTTTGATGGATCTGCTTCCCTCTCGGCAAGTAGGTTCACCTCGTTAATCTAAACGAGAGGCCGAACTCCGAGCTAGGCACATTAACGCGTCATAGAGATAAATTTTCTCGAGAACCGTTTGATGAATCTACTTCGCTCTCGGCCAGATCACTCATCTTGTTAATCTAAACGAGAGGACAAACCCCCAGGAAGGCACATTAACGCGTTTGAGCGCTGTGACCGTTCAAGCTTTCATAAATTTTCTGGACAACTTTCTCATCATATAAATATTACCTAGCTCGATAACCGTTTAATGGATCTGCTTCCCTCTCGGCAAGTAGGTTCACCTCGTTAATCTAAACGAGAGGCCGAACTCCCAGCAGGGCACATTAACGCGTTATGGAGATAAATTTTCTCGCGAACCGTTTGATGAATCTATTTCGCTCTCGGCCAGATCATTCATCTTGTTAATCTAAAGGAGAGGACAAACCGCCAGGAAGACACATGAACGCGTTTGAGCGCCGTGACCGTTCAAACTTGCATAAATTTCCTGGGCAACTTTTTCATCATATAAATATTACCTAGCTCGATAACCGTTTGATGAATCTGCTTCCCCCTTGGCAAGTAGGTTCACCTTGTTAATCTAAACGAGAGGCCAAACTCCGAGCTAGGCACATTAACGCGTCATAGAGATAAATTTTCTCGAGAACCGTTTGATGAATCTACTTCGCTCTCGGCCAGATGGTTCATCTTGTTAATCTAAACGAGAGGACAAACCCCCAGGAAGGCACATTAACGCGTTTGAGCGCTGTGACCGTTCAAGCTTTCATAAAATTTCCGGACAACTTTTTCATCATATAAATATTACTTAGCTCGATAACCGTTTGATGGATCTGCTTCCCTCTCGGCAAGTAGGTTCACCTCGTTAATCTAAACGAGAGGCCGAACTCCCAGCAGGGCACATTAACGCGTTATGGAGATCAATTTTCTCGCGAACCGTTTGATGAATCTACTTCGCTCTCGGCCAGATCACTCATCTTGTTAATCTAAACGAGAGGTCAAACCGCCAGGAAGGCACATGAACGCGTTTGAGCGCTGTGACCGTTCAAACTTTCATAAATTTTCTGGACAACTTTTTCATCATATAAATATTACCTAGCTCGATAACCGCTTGATGAATCTGCTTCCCCCTCGGCAAGTAGGTTCACCTTGTTGATCTAAACGAGAGGCCAAACTCCCAGCAGGGCACATTAACGCGTTATAGAGATAAATTTTCTCGAGAACCGTTAGATGAATCTACTTCGCTCTCGGCCAGATCATTCATCTTGTTAATCTAAACGAGACGACAAACCGCCAGGAAGGCACATGAACGCGTTTGAGCGCTGTGACCGTTCAAACTTTCATAAATTTTCTGGACAACTTTCTCATCATATAAATATGACCTAGCTCGATAACCGTTTAATGGATCTGCTTCCCTCTCGGCAAGTAGGTTCACCTCGTTAATCTAAACGAGAGGCCGAACTCCCAGCAGGGCACATTAACGCGTTATATAGAAAAATTTTCTCGAGAACCGTTTGATGAATCTACTTCGCTCTCGGCCAGATCATTCATCTTGTTAATCTAAACGAGAGGACAAACCCCTAGGAAGGCACATTAACGCGTTTGAGCGCTGTGTCCGTTCAAACTTTCATAAATTTTCTGGACAACTTTTTCATCATATAAATATTACCTAGCTCGATAACCGTTTGATGAATCTGCTTCCCCCTCGGCAAGTAGATTGACCTTATTAATCTAAACGAGAGGCCAAACTACCAGCAGGGCACATTAACGCGTTAAAGAGATAAATTTTCTCGAGAACCGTTTGATGAATCTACTTCGCTGTCGGCCAGTTGGTTCATCTTGTTAATCTAAACGAGAGGACAAACCCCCAGGAAGGCACATTAACGCGTTTGAGCGCTGTGACCGTTCAAACTTTCATAAATTTTCTGGACGACTTTCTCATCATATAAATATTACCTAGCTCGATAACCGTTTGATGAATCTGCTTCCCCCTCGGCAAGTAGATTCACCTTATTAATCTAAACGAGAGGCCAAACTACCAGCAGGGCACATTAACGCGTTATAGAGATAAATTTTCTCGAGAACCGTTTGATGAATCTGCTTCGCTCTCGGCCAGTTGGTTCATGTTGTTAATCTAAACGAGAGGAGATAAGTTTTCTGGACAACTTTTTCATCATATAAATATTACCTAGCTCGACAACCGTTTGATGAATCTGCTTCCCCCTTGGCAAGTAGGTTCGCACCTTGTTAATCTAAACGAGAGGCCAAACTCCGAGCTAGGCAAATTAACGCGTCATAGAGATAAATTTTCTCGAGAACCGTTTGATGAATCTGTTTCGCTCTCGGCCAGATGGTTCATCTTGTTAATCTAAACGAGAGGCCAAACTCCGAGCTAGGCACATTAACGCGTTAGAGGGAAAAATTTTCTCGAGAGCCGTTTGATGAATCTACTTCGCTCTCGGCCAGATGGTTCATCTTGTTAATCTAAACGAGAGGACTAACCCCCAGGAAGGCACATTAACGCGTTTGAGCGCTGTGACCGTTCAAACTTTCATAAATTTTCTGGACAACTTTTTCATCATATAAATATTACCTAGCTCGATAACCGTTTGATGAATGTGCTTCCCCCTCGGCAAGTAGGTTCACCTTGTTAATCTAAACGAGAGGCCAAACTCCCAGCAGGGCACATTAACGCGTTATAGAGATAAATTTTCTCGAGAACCGTTTGATGAATCTACTTCGGTCTCTGCCAGTTAGTTCATCTTGTTAATCTAAACGAGAGGACAAACCCCCAGGAAGGCGCATTAACGCATTTGAGCGCTGTGACCGTACAAACTTTCATAAATTTTCTGGACAACTTTCTCATCATATAAATATTACCTAGCTCGATAACCGTTTGATGAATCTGCTTCCTCCTCGGCAAGTAGGTTCACCTTGTTAATCTAAACGAGAGGCCAAACTCCCAGCAGGGCACATTAACGCGTTATAGAGATAAATTTTCTCGAGAACCGTTTGATGAATCTACTTCTCTCTCGGCCAGATGGTTCATCTTGTTAATCTAAAGGAGAGGACAAACCCCCTGGAAGGCACATTAACGCGTTTGAGCGCTGTGACCGTTCAAACTTTCATAAATTTTCTGGACAACTTTTTCGTCATATAAATATTACCTAGCTCGATAACCGTTTGATGAATCTGCTTCCCCCTCGGCAAGTAGGTTCACCTTGTTAATCTAAACGAGAGGCCAAACTCCCAGCAGGTCATATTAACGCGTCATAGCGAAAAATTTTCACGAGAACCGTTTGATGAATCTACTTCACTCTCGGCCAGATGGTTCATCTTGTTAATCTAAAGGAGAGGACAAACCCCCTGGAAGGCACATTAACGCGTTTGAGCGCTGTGACCGTTCAAACTTTCATAAATTTTCTGGACAACTTTTTCATCATATAAATATTACCTAGCTCGATAACCGTTTGATGAATCTGCTTCCCCCTCGGCAAGTAGGTTCACCTTGTTAATCTAAACGAGAGGCCAAACTCCCAGCAGGGCACATTAACGCGTTATAGAGATAAATTTTATCGAGAACCGTTTGATGAATCTACTTCGCTTTCGGCCAGTTGGTTCATCTTGTTAATCTAAACAAGAGGACAAACCCCCAGAAAGGCACATTAACGCGTTTGAGCGCTGTGACCGTTCAAACTTTCATAAATTTTCTGGACGACTTTCTCATCATATAAATATTACCTAGCTCGATAACCGTTTGATGAATCTACTTCGCTGTCGGCCAGATGGTTCATCTTGTTAATCTAAACGAGAGGACAAACCCCCAGAAAGGCACATTAACGCGTTTGAGCGCTGTGACCGTTCAAACTTTCATAAATTTTCTGGACAACTTTCTCATCATATAAATATTACCTAGCTCGATAACCGTTTAATGAATCTGCTTCCCCCTCGGCAAGTAGATTCACCTTATTAATCTAAACGAGAGGCCAAACTCCCAGCAGGGCACATTAACGCGTTATAGAGATAAATTTTCTCGAGAACCGTTTGATGAATCTACTTCGCTTTCGGCCAGTTGGTTCATCTTGTTAATCTAAACAAGAGGACAAACCCCCAGAAAGGCACATTAACGCGTTTGAGCGCTGTGACCGTTCAAACTTTCATAAATTTTCTGGACGACTTTCTCATCATATAAATATTACCTAGCTCGATAACCGTTTGATGAATCTGCTTCCCCCTCGGCAAGTAGGTTCACCTTGTTAATCTAAACGAGAGGCCAAACTCCCTGCAGGGCACATTAACGCGTTTGAGCGCTGTGACCGTTCAAACTCTCATAAATTTTCTGGACAACTTTTTCATCATATAAATATTACCTAGCTCGATAACCGTTTGATGAATCTGCTTCCCCCTCGGCAAGTAGGTTCACCTTGTTAATCTAAACGAGAGGCCATACTCCCAGCAGGGCACATTAACGCGTTATAGAGAAAAATTTTCTCGAGAACCGTTTGATGAATCTACTTCGCTCTCGGCCAGTTGGTTCATCTTGTTAGTCTAAACGAGAGGACAAACGCCCAGGAAGGCACATTAACGCGTTTGAGCGCTGTGACCGTTCAAGCTTTCATAAATTTCTGGACAACTTTTTCATCATATAAATATTACCCAGCTCGATAACCGTTTGATGAATCTGCTTCCCCCTTGGCAAGTAGGTTCACCTTGTTAATCTAAACGAGAGGCCAAACTCCCAGCAGGGCACATTAGCGCGTTATAGAGAAAAATTTTCTAGAGAACCGTTTGATGAATCTACTTCGCTCTTGGCCAGTTGGTTCATATTGTTAATCTAAACGAGAGGACGAACCCCAGGAAGGCACATTAACGCGTCTGAGCGCTGTGACCGTTCAAACTCTCATAAATTTTCTGGACAACTTTTTCATCATATAAATATTACCCAGCTCGATAACCGTTTGATGAATCTGCTTCCCCTTGGCAAGTAGGTTCATCTTGTTAATCTAAACGAGAGGACAAACTCCCAGCAGGGCACATTAACGCGTTATAGAGATAAATTTTCTCGAGAACCATTTGATGAATCTACTTCGCTCTCGGCCAGATGGTTCATCTTGTTAATCTAAACGAGAGGCCAAACTCCCAGCAAGGCACATTAACGCGTTATAGAGATAAATTTTCTCGAGAACCGTTTGATGAATCTACTTCGCTCTCGGCCAAATGGTTCATCTTGTTAATTTAAACGAGAGGACAAACCCCCAGGAAGGCACATTAACGCGTTTGAGCGCTGTGACCGTTCAAACTTTCATAAATTTTCTGGACAACTTTCTCATCATATAAATATTACCTAGCTCGATAACCGTTTGATGAATCTGCTTCCCCCTCGGCAAGTAGGTTCACCTTGTTAATCTAAACGAGAGGCCAAACTCCCAGCAGGGCACATTAACGCGTTAGAGAGAAAAATTTTCTCGAGAACCGTTTGATGAATCTACTTCGCTCTCAGCCAGATGGTTCATCTTGTTAATCTAAACGAGAGGACAAAGCCCCAGGAAGGCACATTAACGCGTTTGAGCGCTGTGACCGTTCAAACTTTCATAAATTTTCTGGACAACTTTTTCATCATATAAATATTACCTAGCTCGATAACCGTTTGATGAATCTGCTTCCCCCTCGGCAAGTAGGTTCACCTTGTTAATCTAAACGAGAGGCCAAACTCCCAGCAAGGCACATTAACGCGTTATAGAGAAAAATTTTCTCGAGAACCGTTTGATGAATCTACTTCGCTCTCGGCCAGATGGGTCATCTTGTTAATCTAAACGAGAGGCCAAACTCCCAGCAAGGCACATTAACGCGTTATAGAGATAAATTTTCTCGAGAACCGTTTGATGAATCTACTTCGCTCTCGGCCAAATGGTTCATCTTGTTAATTTAAACGAGAGGACAAACCCCCAGGAAGGCACATTAACGCGTTTGAGCGCTGTGACCGTTCAAACTTTCATAAATTTTCTGGACAACTTTCTCATCATATAAATATTACCTAGCTCGATAACCGTTTGATGAATCTGCTTCCCCCTTGGCAAGTAGGTTCACCTTGTTAATCTAAACGAGAGGCCAAACTCCCAGCAGGGCACATTAACGCGTTATAGAGATAAATTTTCTCGAGAACCGTTTGATGAATCTACTTCTCTCTCGGCCAGATGGTTCATCTTGTTAATCTAAAGGAGAGGACAAACCCCTGGAAGGCACATTAACGCGTTTGAGCGCTGTGACCGTTCAAACTTTCATAAATTTTCTGGACAACTTTTTCATCATATAAATATTACCTAGCTCGATAACCGTTTGATGAATCTGCTTCCCCCTCGGCAAGTAGGTTCACCTTGTTAATCTAAACGAGAGGCCAAACTCCCAGCAGGGCACATTAACGCGTTAGAAAGAAAAATTTTCTTGAGAACCGTTTGATGAATCTACTTCGCTCTCAGCCAGATGGTTCATCTTGTTAATCTAAACGAGAGGACAAAGCCCCAGGAAGGCACATTAACGCGTTTGAGCGCTGTGACCGTTCAAACTTTCATAAATTTTCTGGACAACTTTTTCATCATATAAATATTACCTAGCTCGATAACCGTTTGATGAATCTGCTTCCCCCTCGGCAAGTAGGTTCACCTTGTTAATCTAAACGAGAGGCCAAACTCCCAGCAAGGCACATTAACGCGTTATAGAGATAAATTTTCTCGAGAACCGTTTGATGAATCTACTTCGCTCTCGGCCAGATGGTTCATCTTGTTAATTTAAACGAGAGGACAAACCCCCAGGAAAGCACGTTAACGCGTTTGAGCGCTGTGACCCTTCAAACTTTCATAAATTTTCTGGACAACTTTCTCATCATATAAATATTACCTAGCTCGATAACCGTTTGATGAATCTGCTTCCCCCTTGGCAAGTAGGTTCACCTTGTTAATCTAAACGAGAGGCCAAACTCCCAGCAAGGCACATTAACGCGTTATAGAGATAAATTTTCTCGAGAACCGTTTGATGAATCTACTTCGCTGTCGGCCAGTTAGTTCATCTTGTTAATGTAAACGAGAGGACAAACCCCCAGGAAGGCACATTAACGCGTCTGAGCGCTGTGACCGTTCAAACTCTCATACATTTTCTGGACAACTTTTTCATCATATAAATATTACCCAGCTCGATAACCGTTTGATGAATCTGCTTCCCCCTCGGCAAGTAGGTTCACCTTGTTAATCTAAACGAGAGGCCAAACTCCCAGCAGGGCACATTAGCGCGTTATAGAGAAAAATTTTCTAGAGAACCGTTTGATGAATCTACTTCGCTCTCGGCCAGTTTGTTCATATTGTTATTCTAAACGAGAGGACAAACCCCCAGGAAGGCACATTAACGCGTCTGAGCGCTGTGACCGTTCAAACTCTCATAAATTTTCTGGACAACTTTTTCATCATATAAATATTACCCAGCTCGATAACCGTTTGATGAATCTGCTTCCCCCTTGGCAAGTAGGTTCACCTTGTTAATCTAAACGAGAGGCCAAACTCCCAGCAAGGCACATTAACGCGTTATAGAGATAAATTTTCTCGAGAACCGTTTGATGAATCTACTTCGCTCTCGGCCAGATGGTTCATCTTGTTAATTTAAACGAGAGGACAAACCCCCAGGAAAGCACGTTAACGCGTTTGAGCGCTGTGACCCTTCAAACTTTCATAAATTTTCTGGACAACTTTCTCATCATATAAATATTACCTAGCTCGATAACCGTTTGATGAATCTGCTTCCCCCTTGGCAAGTAGGTTCACCTTGTTAATCTAAACGAGAGGCCAAACTCCCAGCAAGGCACATTAACGCGTTATAGAGATAAATTTTCTCGAGAACCGTTTGATGAATCTACTTCGCTGTCGGCCAGTTAGTTCATCTTGTTAATGTAAACGAGAGGACAAACCCCCAGGAAGGCACATTAACGCGTCTGAGCGCTGTGACCGTTCAAACTCTCATACATTTTCTGGACAACTTTTTCATCATATAAATATTACCCAGCTCGATAACCGTTTGATGAATCTGCTTCCCCCTCGGCAAGTAGGTTCACCTTGTTAATCTAAACGAGAGGCCAAACTCCCAGCAGGGCACATTAGCGCGTTATAGAGAAAAATTTTCTAGAGAACCGTTTGATGAATCTACTTCGCTCTCGGCCAGTTTGTTCATATTGTTATTCTAAACGAGAGGACAAACCCCCAGGAAGGCACATTAACGCGTCTGAGCGCTGTGACCGTTCAAACTCTCATAAATTTTCTGGACAACTTTTTCATCATATAAATATTACCCAGCTCGATAACCGTTTGATGAATCTGCTTCCCCCTTGGCAAGTAGGTTCATCTTGTTAATCTAAACGAGAGGACAAACTCCCAGCAGGGCACATTAACGCGTTATAGAGATAAATTTTCTCGAGAACCGTTTGATGAATCTACTTCTCTCTCGGCCAGATGGTTCATCTTGTTAATCTAAAGGAGAGGACAAACCCCTGGAAGGCACATTAACGCGTTTGAGCGCTGTGACCGTTCAAACTCTCATAAATTTTCTGGACAACTTTTTCATCATATAAATATTACCCAGCTCGATAACCGTTTGATGAATCTGCTTCCCCCTTGGCAAGTAGGTTCATCTTGTTAATCTAAACGAGAGGACAAACTCCCAGCAGGGCACATTAACGCGTTATAGAGAAAATTTTCTCGAGAACCGTTTGATGAATCTACTTCGCTCTCGGCCAGATGGTTCATCTTGTTAATCTAAAGGAGAGGACAAACTCCCAGCAGGGCACATTAACGCGTTATAGAGAAAATTTTCTCGAGAACCGTTCGATGAATCTACTTCGCTGTCGGCCAGTTGGTTGATCTTGTTAATCTAAACGAGAGGACAAACCCCCAGGAAGGCACATTAACGCGTTTGAGCGCTGTGACCGTTCAAACTTTCATAAATTTTCTGGACAACTTTTTCATCATATAAATATTACCTAGCTCGATAACCGTTTGATGAATCTGCTTCCCCCTCGGCAAGTAGGTTCACCTTGTTAATCTAAACGAGAGGCCAAACTCCCAGCAGGGCACATTAACGCGTTATAGAGATAAATTTTCTCGAGAACCGTTTGATGAATCTACTTCTCTCTCGGCCAGATGGTTCATCTTGTTAATCTAAAGGAGAGGACAAACCCCCTGGAAGGCACATTAACGCGTTTGAGCGCTGTGACCGTTCAAACTTTCATAAATTTTCTGGACAACTTTTTCATCATATAAATATTACCTAGCTCGATAACCGTTTGATGAATCTGCTTCCCCCTCGGCAAGTAGGTTCACCTTGTTAATCTAAACGAGAGGCCAAACTCCCAGCAGGGCACATTAACGCGTTAGAGAGAAAAATTTTCTCGAGAACCGTTTGATGAATCTACTTCGCTCTCAGCCAGATGGTTCATCTTGTTAATCTAAACGAGAGGACAAAGCCCCAGGAAGGCACATTAACGCGTTTGAGCGCTGTGACCGTTCAAACTTTCATAAATTTTCTGGACAACTTTTTCATCATATAAATATTACCTAGCTCGATAACCGTTTGATGAATCTGCTTCCCCCTCGGCAAGTAGATTCACCTTCTTGATCTAAACGAGAGGCCAAACTCCCAGCAGGGCACATTAACGCGTTATAGAGAAAAATTTTCTCGAGAACCGTTCGATGAATCTACTTCGCTGTCGGCCAGTTGGTTGATCTTGTTAATCTAAACGAGAGGACAAACCCCCAGGAAGGCACATTAACGCGTTTGAGCGCTGTGACCGTTCAAACTTTCATAAATTTTCTGGACAACTTTTTCATCATATAAATATTACCTAGCTCGATAACCGTTTGATGAATCTACTTCGCTCTCGGCCAGTTGGTTCATCTTGTTAGTCTAAACGAGAGGACAAACGCCCAGGAAGGCACATTAACGCGTTTGAGCGCTGTGACCGTTCAAGCTTTCATAAATTTCTGGACAACTTTTTCATCATATAAATATTACCCAGCTCGATAACCGTTTGATGAATCTGCTTCCCCCTTGGCAAGTAGGTTCACCTTGTTAATCTAAACGAGAGGCCAAACTCCCAGCAGGGCACATTAGCGCGTTATAGAGAAAAATTTTCTAGAGAACCGTTTGATGAATCTACTTCGCTCTTGGCCAGTTGGTTCATATTGTTAATCTAAACGAGAGGACGAACCCCCAGGAAGGCACATTAACGCGTCTGAGCGCTGTGACCGTTCAAACTCTCATAAATTTTCTGGACAACTTTTTCATCATATAAATATTACCCAGCTCGATAACCGTTTGATGAATCTGCTTCCCCCTTGGCAAGTAGGTTCATCTTGTTAATCTAAACGAGAGGACAAACTCCCAGCAGGGCACATTAACGCGTTATAGAGATAAATTTTCTCGAGAACCATTTGATGAATCTACTTCGCTCTCGGCCAGATGGTTCATCTTGTTAATCTAAACGAGAGGCCAAACTCCCAGCAAGGCACATTAACGCGTTATAGAGATAAATTTTCTCGAGAACCGTTTGATGAATCTACTTCGCTCTCGGCCAAATGGTTCATCTTGTTAATTTAAACGAGAGGACAAACCCCCAGGAAGGCACATTAACGCGTTTGAGCGCTGTGACCGTTCAAACTTTCATAAATTTTCTGGACAACTTTCTCATCATATAAATATTACCTAGCTCGATAACCGTTTGATGAATCTGCTTCCCCCTCGGCAAGTAGGTTCACCTTGTTAATCTAAACGAGAGGCCAAACTCCCAGCAGGGCACATTAACGCGTTAGAGAGAAAAATTTTCTCGAGAACCGTTTGATGAATCTACTTCGCTCTCAGCCAGATGGTTCATCTTGTTAATCTAAACGAGAGGACAAAGCCCCAGGAAGGCACATTAACGCGTTTGAGCGCTGTGACCGTTCAAACTTTCATAAATTTTCTGGACAACTTTTTCATCATATAAATATTACCTAGCTCGATAACCGTTTGATGAATCTGCTTCCCCCTCGGCAAGTAGGTTCACCTTGTTAATCTAAACGAGAGGCCAAACTCCCAGCAAGGCACATTAACGCGTTATAGAGAAAAATTTTCTCGAGAACCGTTTGATGAATCTACTTCGCTCTCGGCCAGATGGGTCATCTTGTTAATCTAAACGAGAGGCCAAACTCCCAGCAAGGCACATTAACGCGTTATAGAGATAAATTTTCTCGAGAACCGTTTGATGAATCTACTTCGCTCTCGGCCAAATGGTTCATCTTGTTAATTTAAACGAGAGGACAAACCCCCAGGAAGGCACATTAACGCGTTTGAGCGCTGTGACCGTTCAAACTTTCATAAATTTTCTGGACAACTTTCTCATCATATAAATATTACCTAGCTCGATAACCGTTTGATGAATCTGCTTCCCCCTTGGCAAGTAGGTTCACCTTGTTAATCTAAACGAGAGGCCAAACTCCCAGCAGGGCACATTAACGCGTTATAGAGATAAATTTTCTCGAGAACCGTTTGATGAATCTACTTCTCTCTCGGCCAGATGGTTCATCTTGTTAATCTAAAGGAGAGGACAAACCCCCTGGAAGGCACATTAACGCGTTTGAGCGCTGTGACCGTTCAAACTTTCATAAATTTTCTGGACAACTTTTTCATCATATAAATATTACCTAGCTCGATAACCGTTTGATGAATCTGCTTCCCCCTCGGCAAGTAGGTTCACCTTGTTAATCTAAACGAGAGGCCAAACTCCCAGCAGGGCACATTAACGCGTTAGAGAGAAAAATTTTCTTGAGAACCGTTTGATGAATCTACTTCGCTCTCAGCCAGATGGTTCATCTTGTTAATCTAAACGAGAGGACAAAGCCCCAGGAAGGCACA
The DNA here is from genome assembly GCA_023690525.1 of Holotrichia oblita. Taxonomy (NCBI): domain Eukaryota; kingdom Metazoa; phylum Arthropoda; class Insecta; order Coleoptera; family Scarabaeidae; genus Holotrichia; species Holotrichia oblita. The sequence goes on from CM043019.1 coordinate 119,296,539, forward strand.
TTAACGCGTTTGAGCGCTGTGACCGTTCAAACTTTCATAAATTTTCTGGACAACTTTTTCATCATATAAATATTACCTAGCTCGATAACCGTTTGATGAATCTGCTTCCCCCTCGGCAAGTAGGTTCACCTTGTTAATCTAAACGAGAGGCCAAACTCCCAGCAAGGCACATTAACGCGTTATAGAGATAAATTTTCTCGAGAACCGTTTGATGAATCTACTTCGCTCTCGGCCAGATGGTTCATCTTGTTAATTTAAACGAGAGGACAAACCCCCAGGAAAGCACGTTAACGCGTTTGAGCGCTGTGACCCTTCAAACTTTCATAAATTTTCTGGACAACTTTCTCATCATATAAATATTACCTAGCTCGATAACCGTTTGATGAATCTGCTTCCCCCTGGCAAGTAGGTTCACCTTGTTAATCTAAACGAGAGGCCAAACTCCCAGCAAGGCACATTAACGCGTTATAGAGATAAATTTTCTCGAGAACCGTTTGATGAATCTACTTCGCTGTCGGCCAGTTAGTTCATCTTGTTAATGTAAACGAGAGGACAAACCCCCAGGAAGGCACATTAACGCGTCTGAGCGCTGTGACCGTTCAAACTCTCATACATTTTCTGGACAACTTTTTCATCATATAAATATTACCCAGCTCGATAACCGTTTGATGAATCTGCTTCCCCCTCGGCAAGTAGGTTCACCTTGTTAATCTAAACGAGAGGCCAAACTCCCAGCAGGGCACATTAGCGCGTTATAGAGAAAAATTTTCTAGAGAACCGTTTGATGAATCTACTTCGCTCTCGGCCAGTTTGTTCATATTGTTATTCTAAACGAGAGGACAAACCCCCAGGAAGGCACATTAACGCGTCTGAGCGCTGTGACCGTTCAAACTCTCATAAATTTTCTGGACAACTTTTTCATCATATAAATATTACCCAGCTCGATAACCGTTTGATGAATCTGCTTCCCCTTGGCAAGTAGGTTCACCTTGTTAATCTAAACGAGAGGCCAAACTCCCAGCAAGGCACATTAACGCGTTATAGAGATAAATTTTCTCGAGAACCGTTTGATGAATCTACTTCGCTCTCGGCCAGATGGTTCATCTTGTTAATTTAAACGAGAGGACAAACCCCCAGGAAAGCACGTTAACGCGTTTGAGCGCTGTGACCCTTCAAACTTTCATAAATTTTCTGGACAACTTTCTCATCATATAAATATTACCTAGCTCGATAACCGTTTGATGAATCTGCTTCCCCCTTGGCAAGTAGGTTCACCTTGTTAATCTAAACGAGAGGCCAAACTCCCAGCAAGGCACATTAACGCGTTATAGAGATAAATTTTCTCGAGAACCGTTTGATGAATCTACTTCGCTGTCGGCCAGTTAGTTCATCTTGTTAATGTAAACGAGAGGACAAACCCCCAGGAAGGCACATTAACGCGTCTGAGCGCTGTGACCGTTCAAACTCTCATACATTTTCTGGACAACTTTTTCATCATATAAATATTACCCAGCTCGATAACCGTTTGATGAATCTGCTTCCCCCTCGGCAAGTAGGTTCACCTTGTTAATCTAAACGAGAGGCCAAACTCCCAGCAGGGCACATTAGCGCGTTATAGAGAAAAATTTTCTAGAGAACCGTTTGATGAATCTACTTCGCTCTCGGCCAGTTTGTTCATATTGTTATTCTAAACGAGAGGACAAACCCCCAGGAAGGCACATTAACGCGTCTGAGCGCTGTGACCGTTCAAACTCTCATAAATTTTCTGGACAACTTTTTCATCATATAAATATTACCCAGCTCGATAACCGTTTGATGAATCTGCTTCCCCCTTGGCAAGTAGGTTCATCTTGTTAATCTAAACGAGAGGACAAACTCCCAGCAGGGCACATTAACGCGTTATAGAGATAAATTTTCTCGAGAACCGTTTGATGAATCTACTTCTCTCTCGGCCAGATGGTTCATCTTGTTAATCTAAAGGAGAGGACAAACCCCCTGGAAGGCACATTAACGCGTTTGAGCGCTGTGACCGTTCAAACTCTCATAAATTTTCTGGACAACTTTTTCATCATATAAATATTACCCAGCTCGATAACCGTTTGATGAATCTGCTTCCCCCTTGGCAAGTAGGTTCATCTTGTTAATCTAAACGAGAGGACAAACTCCCAGCAGGGCACATTAACGCGTTATAGAGAAAAATTTTCTCGAGAACCGTTTGATGAATCTACTTCGCTCTCGGCCAGATGGTTCATCTTGTTAATCTAAAGGAGAGGACAAACTCCCAGCAGGGCACATTAACGCGTTATAGAGAAAAATTTTCTCGAGAACCGTTCGATGAATCTACTTCGCTGTCGGCCAGTTGGTTGATCTTGTTAATCTAAACGAGAGGACAAACCCCCAGGAAGGCACATTAACGCGTTTGAGCGCTGTGACCGTTCAAACTTTCATAAATTTTCTGGACAACTTTTTCATCATATAAATATTACCTAGCTCGATAACCGTTTGATGAATCTGCTTCCCCCTCGGCAAGTAGGTTCACCTTGTTAATCTAAACGAGAGGCCAAACTCCCAGCAGGGCACATTAACGCGTTATAGAGATAAATTTTCTCGAGAACCGTTTGATGAATCTACTTCTCTCTCGGCCAGATGGTTCATCTTGTTAATCTAAAGGAGAGGACAAACCCCCTGGAAGGCACATTAACGCGTTTGAGCGCTGTGACCGTTCAAACTTTCATAAATTTTCTGGACAACTTTTTCATCATATAAATATTACCTAGCTCGATAACCGTTTGATGAATCTGCTTCCCCCTCGGCAAGTAGGTTCACCTTGTTAATCTAAACGAGAGGCCAAACTCCCAGCAGGGCACATTAACGCGTTAGAGAGAAAAATTTTCTCGAGAACCGTTTGATGAATCTACTTCGCTCTCAGCCAGATGGTTCATCTTGTTAATCTAAACGAGAGGACAAAGCCCCAGGAAGGCACATTAACGCGTTTGAGCGCTGTGACCGTTCAAACTTTCATAAATTTTCTGGACAACTTTTTCATCATATAAATATTACCTAGCTCGATAACCGTTTGATGAATCTGCTTCCCCCTCGGCAAGTAGATTCACCTTCTTGATCTAAACGAGAGGCCAAACTCCCAGCAGGGCACATTAACGCGTTATAGAGAAAAATTTTCTCGAGAACCGTTCGATGAATCTACTTCGCTGTCGGCCAGTTGGTTGATCTTGTTAATCTAAACGAGAGGACAAACCCCCAGGAAGGCACATTAACGCGTTTGAGCGCTGTGACCGTTCAAACTTTCATAAATTTTCTGGACAACTTTTTCATCATATAAATATTACCTAGCTCGATAACCGTTTGATGAATCTGCTTCCCCCTCGGCAAGTAGGTTCACCTTGTTAATCTAAACGAGAGGCCAAACTCCCAGCAAGGCACATTAACGCGTTATAGAGATAAATTTTCTCGAGAACCGTTTGATGAATCTACTTCGCTCTCGGCCAGATGGTTCATCTTGTTAATTTAGACTAGAGGACAAACCCCCAGGAAGGCACATTAACGCGTTTGAGCGCTGTGACCCTTCAAACTTTCATAAATTTTCTGGACAACTTTTTCATCATATAAATATTACCTAGCTCGATAACCGTTTGATGAATCTGCTTCCCCCTCGGCAAGTAGGTTCACCTTGTTAATCTAAACGAGAGGCCAAACTCCCAGCAAGGCACATTAACGCGTTATAGAGATAAATTTTCTCGAGAACCGTTTGATGAATCTACTTCGCTCTCGGCCAGATGGTTCATCTTGTTAATTTAAACTAGAGGACAAACCCCCAGGAAGGCACATTAACGCGTTTGAGCGCTGTGACCCTTCAAACTTTCATAAATTTTCTGGACAACTTTCTCATCATATAAATATTACCTAGCTCGATAACCGTTTGATGAATCTGCTTCCCCCTTGGCAAGTAGGTTCACCTTGTTAATCTAAACGAGAGGCCAAACTCCCAGCAAGGCACATTAACGCGTTATAGAGATAAGTTTTCTCGAGAACCGTTTGATGAATCTACTTCGCTGTCGGCCAGTTAGTTCATCTTGTTAATGTAAACGAGAGGACAAACCCCCCAGGAAGGCACATTAACGCGTCTGAGCGCTGTGACCGTTCAAACTCTCATACATTTTCTGGACAACTTTTTCATCATATAAATATTACCCAGCTCGATAACCGTTTGATGAATCTGCTTCCCCCTCGGCAAGTAGGTTCACCTTGTTAATCTAAACGAGAGGCCAAACTCCCAGCAGGGCACATTAGCGCGTTATAGAGAAAAATTTTCTAGAGAACCGTTTGATGAATCTACTTCGCTCTCGGCCAGTTGGTTCATATTGTTATTCTAAACGAGAGGACAAACCCCCAGGAAGGCACATTAACGCGTCTGAGCGCTGTGACCGTTCAAACTCTCATAAATTTTCTGGACAACTTTTTCATCATATAAATATTACCCAGCTCGATAACCGTTTGATGAATCTGCTTCCCCCTTGGCAAGTAGGTTCATCTTGTTAATCTAAACGAGAGGACAAACTCCCAGCAGGGCACATTAACGCGTTATAGAGAAAAATTTTCTCGAGAACCGTTTGATGAATCTACTTCGCTCTCGGCCAGATGGTTCATCTTGTTAATCTAAAGGAGAGGACAAACTCCCAGCAGGGCACATTAACGCGTTATAGAGAAAAATTTTCTCGAGAACCGTTTGATGAATCTACTTCTCTCTCGGCCAGATGGTTCATCTAGTTAATCTAAACGAGAGGACAAACCCCCAGGAAGGCACATTGACGCGTCTGAGCGCTGTGACCGTTCAAACTCTCATAAATTTTCTGGACAACTTTTTCATCATATAAATATTACCCAGCTCGATAACCGTTTGATGAATCTGCTTCCCCCTTGGCAAGTAGGTTCACCTTGTTAATCTAAACGAGAGGCCAAACTCCCAGCAGGGCACATTAACGCGTTATAGAGAAAAATTTTCTCGAGAACCGTTTGATGAATCTACTTCGCTCTCGGCCAGTTGGTTCATCTTGTTAATCTAAACGAGAGGACAAACCCCCAGGAAGGCACATTAACGCGTTTGAGCGCTGTGACCGTTCAAACTCTCATAAATTTTCTGGACAACTTTTTTATCATATAAATATTACCTAGCTCGATAACCGTTTGATGAATCTGCTTCCCCCTCGGCAAGTAGGTTCACCTTGTTAATCTAAACGAGAGGCCAAACTTCCAGCAGGGCACATTAACGCGTCATAGCGAAAAATTTTCTCGAGAACCGTTTGATGAATCTACTTCCCTCTCGGCCAGACGGTTCATCTTGTTAATCTAAACAAGAGGACAAACCCCAGGAAGGCACATTAACGCGTTTGAGCGCTGTGACCGTTCAAACTCTCATAAATTTTCTGGACAACTTTTTCATGATATAAATATTACCTAGCTCGATAACCGTTTGATGAATCTGCTTCCCCCTCGGCAAGTAGGTTCACCTTGTTAATCTAAACGAGAGGCCAAACTCCCAGCAGGGCACATTAACGCGTTATAGAGAAAAATTTTCTCGAGAACCGTTTGATGAATCTACTTCGCTCTCGGCCAGATGGTTCATCTTGTTAATCTAAAGGAGAGGACAAACCCTCAGGAAGGCACATTAACGCGTTTGAGCGCTGTGACCGTTCAAACTTTCATAAATTTTCTGGACAACTTTCTCATCATATAAATATTACCTAGCTCGATAACCGTTTGATGAATCTGCTTCCCCCTCGGCAAGTAGGTTCACCTTGTTAATCTAAACGAGAGGCCAAACTCCCAGCAGGGCACATTATCGCGTTATAGAGATAAATTTTCTCGAGAACCGTTTTATGAATCTACTTCGCTCTCGGCCAGATGGTTCATGGCTTCCATACTATCTACTTAAACACGTCACTGTGTCGGACGTGTGTGAACAAGTCTGGACGCAGCACTGATGTGTCTGGATAGACCTTAAAACATGTATACAAGGGAAAAAAAATTATAACTACCTGCTGCATCACTGAAAGCAAGATAACCTGACAAACTGTCAATGTAGCATACATCTTTTCTGTTACCTAGATAGGATATTGCACATGCGTCTATTATATGATCACTAAGCCAACTTTCTCTGTAATTGGAACAAGTTTCGGAATAGTGTAAGGTTTTAAAATCTGAACTGCCTAGTACCTATGATTTTATTATGCTCGTTTTTGTAGATACCAATTTTAAAAGAAATTCCTCTCAAAGCAGCAGTTATATAGTACGAAGTATCAGGAAGAAGATAATTCTGCAATGCGGATGGATGAGGATCTTGAATTTCAGGTTTGTTTGAAGAACTATACAAACAGCTTCTTTTTGACGGAGAATTGGCATGCGAAGGCTCTTGATGTTGCACATTCTTGAGGAGTGGTTGATTAAAATAGCCTATACGACTTCTGCCTTTTTCGACCAACCTTCTTCGTTATCAAAGTTTGAAGGACTTTCATCACGTTTACGTTTTCTGCTGAGAGTTTTAGGTAAGCCCAAACGTATCTCAGTTATTGTCGCATTTACCTTTCTCCTAACCTTTTTAATAAATCTGCTGCATTTTAACCTTTTTTTTCGGTTCAAAATTTGGTTTTTAATAATCCCGAACCATCGCTCAACAATAACATTACTACATCTGCTGGGCTTATTAGTTGAAATTAATGGTTGCAAAATACATGACCACAACGGAAGGTATGGAATATATTTTTTTTTTAACTAATGACGCTAGTTCAAGTGATTGATAGTCATTACTCACACCACATTTAGGATCATCAATGAATGATTTGTCTTTTATCTTATTTAATATTTCCTCAAAAAAGCGTGTGAATGGGCTATATTTATACGTAGGAAGTTTCGGTGGAACACTTTTCTCGATGTTAATATCATATGCTTTATCCTAAAATTCGATTGTTTCATTTGAACAAATACTAATCAAGGTTTGCAAACTTTCTTCATAATAATAACATTTACTATTTGTATTTAAAACTGTCATGAACGCTTCGTACCATAAAATCATTTGTTGAAAGCTGTTTATGTTAATTGCTGCTGCTAGACATTTCTTATAAAAATGTGTTATATTTTTATTCTTCTTTAGTTTATTAACATCGCTCACGTAAATTTAAAAAAAATGGGCACAGCATATATATACAGGGTGAGGCATTAGTGCGTCGAAGCTCAATATATCCCTTATTATTGAAGATATCAAAAAACTTTGTGTACAAGAATCATAGACAGTCTTAAGCTACACATTTTAAAATTAATTTCATATATACAGGGTGTTTCATATCACTAGGATGAACCAAACATATATTTTCTTAAATGGAACATACTATATATTATTTCAAATTTCGATTAAGCCCATCTTCTTCTTTCTGTCAATATCAGGTTTCATTGAGTTATACCGAGTATTTCAAAAGTTATGGTCAATTTTGTGTGAAAATCGTTATGCATTTAACGCCCTGTGTATTCCATACGAAACAGCTTGAAATTATTTTTTTACTGGAATAGCTTTTTCATACTGTTACACTTTTATAACGAAGTGGTGTTTTCCCAATATTACGAAAACTGTGTACAAGGCGATTCAAAACACAAATGCATTATTTTCTGATTTTTTTTTAATGGAACACCCTGTATTTTATATTAAGAAAGGGAAGAATACTTGATATACTTTCATTTTCATTAACTATTCCCTATATCTAAAATTGTTAGTTTCTCAGATATTTAATGATTTTTAAAGAAATGTGAGCATTTTGGCAATAATTGGAATGTAATACATTATCCATGAAAAAGTGACATTAGAAAAGTCTGAATCAGATTATTTATCAGTTAATCAACTAGTTTTATTTGTTAGTATAGTTTGTTAGATTTTGCAAATTTAATTACTCTTTAAAATGAATTTTTCTGTTGAGGAATTGACAGACATTATATGGGTACTAGGAGAGTGCATGAAAAATTGTCTACTTGCTAAACGAATTTACCAGGAGAGATATCCTACCCGACGACAACCTGAAACAATAACGCTGGAAAGGTTAATGGATCGCTTTACTCGGACAGGTTCTGTAATATATGAAAAACATGAAAGAGCGAAAACTGTTCTTACCGAGGAAAAAGAATTCAATGTGGTTCTTGCAGTTACCGACAATCCACATATTAGTACCAGAGAAATCTCGCGGCAACAAGATATTAGTCAAAAGGCTGTCCGAAGAATACTCTGTAAAAATAAATTACATCCATATCGTATGCGATTGCATCAAGAGTTACTCGTCGATGACTTGGCCCGTAGAGTTGCTTTTTGCGAATGGGCTCGACAACAAATCCGCAACCAAACAGATTTCTTTAATTTTGTTCTTTTTTGAGATGCAGCAACATTTCATAAAAATGGAAATGTAAATCGCCATAATTTTCATTATTATGCTACAAGTAATCCCTATTTTCTAGGAAATTATAGTCAAAATAGATGGTCTTTGAATGTATGGGGTGGAATAATTGGAGACTACGTAATTGGACCACATATTTTCACAGGCCGAGTGAATGGTCAGGTTTATTTAGACTTCTTAGAAAACCATTTACCATTTTTGCTGGAAAATGTTCCCATCAATATTCGTCAAAATATGTGGTATTTACATGACGGGGCTCCGGCACATCACACTAGACCGATTCATAATTATTTAAATACACATTTTCCTGCAAGGTGGACAGGAAGAGGAGGACCAACTACATGGCCAGCTCGATTCCCAGAGCTAACTAAAATTGACTTTTTCATGTGGGGTTATGTAAAAGACTGTGTGTATAAAACACCGGCAACTACGCAAGATGATATGAAGAATATAATAAGACAAGCGTTCCATAGCATTAATATAGAAATGTTAGGAAATGTAAGTCGATCATTCGAAAGACGGCTGCAATGTTGTATTGATGTTTTTGGAGGACATTTTGAGCATTTATTGTGAACCTTGTTGTATTTAAAATAAATGCTAAAATGGTAAAATATTAATTATCGGTATAAGTTTTTTATTTTGTAGCTAAATTTAATAAGATTATTTTAATTAATGATTTAGCATTTTTCTAATGTCACTTTTTCATGGCTAATGTATTATATTCCAATTATTGCCAAAATGCTCACATTTTTTTAAAAATTATTAAATATCTCAGAAACTAACCATTTTAGATATAGGGAATGGTTAATGAAAATGAAAGTATATCAAGTATTCTTCCCTTTCTTAATATAAAATACAGGGTGTCCCATTAAAAAAAAAGAAAATAATGCATTTGTGTTTTGAATCGCCCTGTACACAGTTTTTATAATATTGGGAAAACACCACTTCGTTATAAAAGTGTAACAGTATAAAAAAGTTATTCCAGTAAAAAAATAATTTCAAGCTGTTTCGTATGGAATACACAAGACGTTAAATACATAACGATTTTCACACAAAATTGACCATAACTTCTGAAATACTCGGTATAACTCAATGAAAGCTTATATTGAAAGAACTAGGAAGATGGGCTTAATCCAAATTTGAAATAATATATAGTGTGTTCCATTTAAGAACATATATGTTTGGTTCACCTTAGTGATATGAAACACCCTGTATATATGAAATTAATTTTAAAAGGTGTAGCTTAAGACTGTCTATGATTCTTGTACACAAAGTTTTTTGATATCTTCAATAATAAGGGATATATTGAGCTTTGACGCACTAATGCCTCACCCTGTATATAGGAACTATTTGTGAAATTTCTTGGTGATTATTATTTTGTAGTGCATTATAGGTAATTTTTAAATATTCTTTCAAGTTTCTTATCCCATTCCAATATATATTTATTGCATTGATTATCGCAAAACTAAAATCAGTAACAACACCACTGCAAGGAGGCCATTGTACCCCTTGTTGTAGGCAAAAGTATTTAAATTTAGATAACCACAAACCAATTGAAAGGTGGAATTAGAACTGTATGTTATAGCGTTTTCCACTCGGCCATTTAGAGTGCACTAACTCGGTGTTGGCTGTTCCACTGGTCTTAGCACTCGCTGCAAGCAAAAATTATACGTGTTCCACTGGTAAATTTCGTGCTGCTTACGTAGAAGTGACGACACGTGAGCGTCACTACATGTGACCTTGAGTGCGAAAAACTGGACCTCTCAAAATTGACGGGCACTTATAGTGCAATCTGAAGTTAATACAAGTTATTCAGTTTGTTGTACTTTCGATAAGCACACAGTGGGCAAGTGAGTATATAAATGTATACATAATATTTCATCGGGTAATCGTTATGGCCGAAAATATTCTGCAAATTACTGTTAAATTTTGAAACATGCTAGTTTATGTTATCCTCAGATACAGATAGTGATACGATTTGTTCATAATCATCATCCATGAAATACGTTTTTGCGTATTTCATACAAAATATCTTGTCCACTAAAAGACCATTTTCAGAAATGAATAATAATTAAACACTCATTGTACGTAATAGTTTCTGGTGTAATTTTTCATCTACTTTTACTTCATATACGTATTACTATTTACTATTATAAAGATTTTCTTCTTTTTTGCGATGAGCAGTTCATCCTGACAAAGCATTGAAGCACTAACACTAGTTTTATCGTTCCCCCAGTGGAAAACGCTATTAGGTATATGTAATGGTGACGTTTATATTACATCTGCATGTACACTGGCTTGCAATAAAATCTCCTACACATTAATGTCAAGCAAGATAATTTTTTTAGATTATTTTTCAATGTAAGCTGACTTTAGATTTGACAGACAGCTGATGCATAGAGGTAATGGTGAATTATAAAACTAGTGTAATTTTGAAAATAAAACGTCAAATTAGAATATAGAATAAGGTCTAGTATATCATAGTTTCATGTGCTAGTTAGCGCACACGACCTATTTCAGCAAGTACAAAATTTTCTTTTCTTTAGGGTATACATTTCGTAATGCCACCCAAATAAGCATTTTTTTTTCGAACCCTTAGACGGCCTGACAAAATATGGCACCTAGTCTATGTTATAGACAATAGAATAAGGTCTAGTATATCATAGTTTCATGTGCTACTTAGCGCACACGACCTATTTCAGCAAGTACAAAATTTTCTTTTCTCTAGGGTATTACATTTCGTAATGTCACCCAAATAAGAATTTTTTTCGAACCCTTAGACGCCCTGACAAATTATGTCACCTAGTCTATGTTATAGAATAAGGTCTAGTATATCATAATTTCATGTGCTATTTAGCGCACACGACCTATTTCAGCAAGTACAAAATTTTCTTTTCTTTAGGGTATACATTTCGTAATGCCACCCAAATAAGCATTTTTTTTTCGAACCCTTAGACGGCCTGACAAAATATGGCACCTAGTCTATGTTATAGACAATAGAATAAGGTCTAGTATATCATAGTTTCATGTGCTAGTTAGTGCACACGACCTATTTGAGCAAGTACAAAATTTAAATTTTTCGATGGTATATATTTCGTAATATCAGCCAAATATAAATTCTGTCAAGTGAACTGTATTATTGAGGAAGAGTCGGGAAATCTATTAGATGTATTAGTTAGTGTACGGAGCATATTTTAGCAATGGGGGATGTAATATGGTCTTCCTTTTTCGTATATTACTGTATAGTTTGAACT